>MJUU01066084.1:9046-47625 GCA_002080025.1 Modiolus philippinarum
ATTACAAACGTGGTAGGAATTACAAAAGTGGTTGATAAAAAATCTTATTCAATCACCTTTGAAATCTCAACCACTTTTGTAATCCCTCATTCAACTAAAACAATGTCATAAAAAATTTGATCTTTACGTTAAATGACAGTGGTTCTGAATTTCAAAATACTAAAAACATTTGAAAGCATGGGATAACAAAAGTGGTTAAGGATTTCAAACGTGATTGATAAAAAATCTTAGTCAACCACTTTTGTAATCCCTCATTCATCTCAAAGAATTTCATAAAAAATGTTGTTCTTTACTTAAAGTGGCAGTGGTTCTGGATTTCAAAATTACTTAACCATATATGAAATCATGTAATTACAAAAGCGGTTGATAAAAACTGTTAGTCAATCTGTTTTGAAATCTCAACCACTTTTGAAATCCCTCATTTTAAGTTAAACACTTTTGTAATCTCTCATTCAACTCAAAGACTTTCATTAAAAAAATGTTGATCTTTACTAGAAGTGACAGAAGTTCTAGATTTCAAAAATACTAAACCGCATTTGAAATCGTGGGATTGCAAAAGTAGTTAGGATTACAAAAAGTGGTTGATAAAAAATCTTAGTAAACCGCTTTTGTAATCACAGCCACTTTTGTAATCCCTGATTCAACTCCGACTTTCATAAAAAAAAATGTTGATATTTACTTGAAGTGACAGTGGTTCTGGATTTAAAAAATATTAAACCACATTTGAAAACGTGGGATTACAAAAGTGGTAAGGGATTACAAAAGTGGTTCATAAAAAATCTTAGTCAACCACTTTTTGCAATCCCTTATTCAACTCAAAGAGTTTCATAAAACAAAATGTTGATCTTTAGTTAAAGTGACAATGGTTCTGGATTTCAAAAATACTAAACCACACCTGAAATCCTAGGATTACAAAATTGGATACGGATTACCAAAGTGGTTAATAGTCAACCACGATTGTAATCTCAGCCACTTTTGTAATCTCTTATTCAATTCAAAGAGTTTCATAAAAAAATGTTGATCTTTACTTGAAGTGACGGTTGTTCTGAATTTCAAAAATACTAAAATACATTTAAAATCGTGGGATTACAAAAGTGATTAATAAAAAATTATAGTCAACCACTTTTGTAACTTCAACCACCTTTGTAATCCCTCATTCAACTCAAAGAGTTATATAAAAATGTTTTTTTTCTTTAAGTGACAGTGTTCCTGGAATTCAAAAATACTAAACCATATTTGAAATATAGGGATTATAAAAATGGTTAAGGATTACAAAAGTGGTTGATAAAAAAATCTTCGTCAACCACTTTTGTAATCTAAACCACTTTTGTAATCCCTTATTCAACTGAAAGAGTTTCATAAAAAAATGTTCATCTTTACTTATAGTGACAGTGGTTCTGGATTTCAAAAATACTAAACCACATCTGAAATTGAAAGATTACAAAATTGGATACGGATTACAACAGTGGTTGATAAAAAAATCCTAGTCAACAACGATTGTAATCTCAGCCACTTTTGTATTCCCTTATTCAACCCAAAGAGTTTCATAAAAAATGTTGATCTTTACTTGATGTGACAGTTGGTCTGGATTTCAAAAATACTAAACCACATTTAAAATCTTGGGATTGCAAAAGTGGTCAATGAAAAATCTTAGTCAACCACTTTTGTAATCCCTCATTCAACTTAGAGAGTTTCATAAAAAAATGTTGATTTTTACTTAAAGTGAAAGTGGATCTGGATTTCAAAAATATTAAATCACATCTGAAATCGCAGGATTACAAAAGTGGTTAGGGATTACAAAAGTGGTAAGGGATTACAAAAGTGGTTGACATAAATTCTTAGTCAACCACTTTTGTTATCTCAACCACCTTTGTAATCGCTCATTGAACTCAAAGAGTTTCATAAAAAAAAATGTTGATCTTTTCTTGAAGTGACAGTGGTTCTGCATTTCAAAAATACTAAACAACATTTGAAATAGTGGGATTACAAAAGTGGTTGATAAAAAATCTTAATTAACCACTTTTTTAATCTCAACCGCTTTTGTAATCCCTTATCCAACTCAAAGGGTTTTATCAAAAAAATGTTGATCTTTACTTAAAGTGATATTTTACAGAAAAAAACCTGTACTTTTGAATCCAAATTACGTTAAAATAAAATCTTAAGAAAGATGGATTACAAAAGTGGATAGGGATTACAAAAGTGGTTGATAAGACATTTAGTCCAACCACTTTTGTAACCCAAAACCACATTTGTAATCAAGGGATCACAAAAGTTGTTGGGATTACAAAAGTGGATGTAACACAGCTTTATGATTGACTGATTGACCATCACATAATAAATATTTTTGCAAATAGTTTGAAATTCCTTACAGAACCTGAAATGGAACATACCTCTAGGTTTAGATTCCATTCGGTAGTGAAATCCTTCGTTAAAATCCTGAAATTGTTTGACAAAATATTCGACTTCAGTTCTTGTATAATTCCCTGTTTCTAAGTTTTCACATTTATAAAATAGTTGATATAGAAACTCTGCCAGTTCATCGTAATTTCCGTCATTTTTCATTTCTACTATATCATCCAATAGCGACTGGGCTTCTTGGAGTGAAATGGATGTTATTCCAGCAGGATATTCAATAATTTGTGGTTTGGGTGGTGGTGGCTGTTTTCTTGGAGGTCTCTTCCGTTTTCTTTTTCTTGGACCTTAGTGATATTAATATGAATCCATATTAAAGTGGGTTTATTCTGGTAGTTTCAAGTTCAATAGTTAAATAAGAATTTTATTTAGTAATGTCCAGCAATAGTGTCGATAGTGTTAATACGAATTGCAATACTACCCTTCAACGTTAGAAGTTATCAATATATTGATTCTAAGATAAGAACTGATCTCAACTAAATGTTAATTTTTTTCAGCTACAGTGTATGATTAAAAATTATCTTATATGGGTCCTTATCATAACTCAGAGATTGCTTTTAAGGTAACCTGAATGGAAAATGAAAGGAAATTTGTCTTAACATAAATATCAAAAAACGGTTCTAGTTGGTAATTTTTTAATTCCGTTTTGGTTTGCAATTTTTGTTTTCTTACATTCGACTTGATGAGTGCCCTGTGTTTGTCTATATGTTGTAGTTGTCCACTAGCTTAAGACACTAGTGCTTTTGTCGGGCAAAGGATGACAGTGATTGTAAGAGCACTTTGCCAGTTTAATTGATGTTTGTTGACAATCCCGCACCCATGACCAAGAAAGACATGGATGTAGCGTTGCTCGACAATTAGCAAAGAATTCCGCTTAAACCGGTGCTAGGGGCCGTCTTGAACTTACTATGAGGTATGAGCAAAGCTCATTGTTGAAGTCCTCATGGTGACTTCAAGATGAAGAACAACAATAAAAGCGTTGTTCCTTTGCTTGTTTTTACCATGTATTTGTAGAGACTTTGTCTCATGTGCATTTTCTCCATATCCTTTTATTCACCATTGTAAAGTACACAAAAATAATTTTAAGATAGCAATACTGCTCCTTTTTTTAATTTCATTAAATACCAATTTCAGATAACATTACGGTTCAAAATAACAAAACACTAAAGTTTATGTGAATTCAATTTCTGCATATACCCATTTCGACAACCTATGTCTTCAGTGCACATAAAATCAAAACATTGGGAAATCCATTAATCGAAATATGTCTAACAGTTGATAGAGAACAAATTACCCATAAAATGTCACACATTCGTATTTTCAAAACGACATTTGGAATAAGTATTTTCTAGTTCTCTTTTTGTTGCACAGATTTATTTTCATAAATTGCTTAACTTACCAGCTGTTACGCTTTGACTAGATCGACTAGGTTGGTCACTTCTTGTTGACCTGCCTTGAACTGATTGTGTCACTGAACTGCCAGTCTGTAGATTTCTAAAATTTTTTCCTGTCGTTTCGTTACCACCTAAAATTGGAGTATTAGTTTCACTAGCCCTTTGTCCTTTTCCAAGTGCCTGAGATTTCTGTATTTTTGATGGTGTAGAGTCCCATTTTTGTTGAATCAAGGGCAGTTTTTGAGAGGCGTTTGTTTTATCGTTGGAGACGTTTTGTTGATTTTTGTTTTTAGATTGGCTCCCATCTGTTTGTCCTACTTTCTCAGATTTCTGCTTATTATTTGTAGTTATATTATCAGACTTTTTCTGTACAGATTTTGTTTGCTCCTTCCCTTTCTGACCTTGTTTTGAGCTGTCAGTTATTCCCGGTAACTTCAATCCACTTTGATTCCCTTCTCCGTCTGGTTGTGGTTTATTATGTCCTTTCTTTTCATTGTTTTTATTCTCCATAATTTTTGTTGGGAGCGATTTAGACAATATATTGTTTGACTGATTAGAACTAGGAACATTATTGTCATTTTCATTTGTCACAAGATCAGATTTTTTTATGTTATTTTTACTATTTGTATTTTGATTCTGTCCTGGAGTGTTGGCATTCGTTGATTTTGACACTGCACCACTTAATCGGCTGGTAGCTCTTCCATATGATTTTGAAAACTGTGGAGTTGCATTACTTACAACGGGCTTTCCTTGTGCCTAAACAAAAGTCATATACACACGTAATAACAACAAACTAGGTGTTATTCCATGCACTATTTAATAAAACTAGGTGTTATTCCATGCACTATTTAATAAAACTCTAGTAGGATTTTATTGGTTTACAAGTAATAAACTTTCATACAGTTAAAACTTTTAAATCAAGTGCCATACAACTATACCTTTCTAGTGGAATGGAAATGAATTGTGGTGGCATGTATCAAAGATATCAATATTTTTCAATGTTTATGTTTATGTTTGACATAAAATGTGAACATATTTTTACTTTTTAACGAATTTTTACTCGTTCATTTATTTATACGTCATAGCACTTTTCACTTTATTTTGTGGATTAATAGACCCTTTCACGATAACTGCAGTCCTGCGAGTTTGAGTGGAAAATAAAAACAATTCCCGCAAAAATGACGTCGCAGGACAATTAATCAAGACGTCACGTATACTATGACGTCGCATTTTACCCACTCAAAGGCATATGAGCGCATGTGCAAAATTCAGGACCGCAGTTATCGTGAAAGGGTCTATTGGTGTTCTAGAAGATCTAAAATAATTTGATGTGTAGTACATTCATTTCAATGCATCATGATATTCATGTAGGTAAACCATTTCTCATTTAGTATAATCATTCATCATACTTGCAGAAAGAAAGTTTTTGTTCGCTTTGAAAGTCGTAAAGGTATTCGTTTATATCGTTCCCACAGTTTTGAACCTAATGTAAGGTCATTTCTCGGGGACAACAAGTGCGTTTTTTTTCAATGCACATTCTATCAGTAATGACTTGATTACAAGTGTATTTCATATACGTTTGTAAGCTTAAGGCAAGACTGTAGACTACATCTGAGTTTAGTGTATACAGATTTACGGTTTCATCACAACTGGGGTTAAAATAGGGTCTTTAAGCTCGTTCAATGTATATTTTGGCGGGAAAAGGTTTATTTTTAATTGTAATTCTATCGTGAATCCTTGTTGTCAAGTAGTGTTTGTTATGATGTTAACTTGGACATGATTGTATGACCTCCTACTGATTTGGATATATCGCAAAGATCGTTATCAGGCCCGATATAGAAATATAGACCTAGTAAAGCTCAAATCAAGGTTTCACCATATCAAATTTCATATATTTTGTGGACTATGGGTTAAGGCAAAATATCGATTTATGAACAGAAGGTAGCAGGTTGTAATTTTTAAATTACTATGAGATATGAGCAAAGCTCATTGTTAAAGACTTCATTGCAACTTCAAGATAAGACAGCACTAAAAGCATTGTTCAATTGCTTGGTTTTAATATGTCCTTTAATTGTTTATTTAAGACAGGGGCTTGTGTAGGTTCTGTAAAATCAATCCCCGTGCGACATAAGTATGCTCTTGATATATTTAAGTAAAGGTTTAGTTGTTCTCGGGAGAATTTCCCAGATTATATATGAAAAAGAAAGGAAATGGGTTAAATGTCAAGGAGACAACATCCCATATCCAGGTTAAAACGACCCACAACAAAGCATCTAGGGGTTACCGTGCGGTCTTCAACACAGTGAGGAACCTCACACCATATAGCAAGTCCTAATGGTCCCCAAAAAGATAAAAAGGTGAACTACAATCAATGGAAACAAACCACATCCAATAACCCAAATATCAAGAAATAAAAATTGCGGTGGGGTTAAACTCGTTTTCTTGGATCCACCCCCCCCCCCCCNATGTGTGGTGAATGGCTAAAAAATAAATACACAAAAAGACTAATACACTATTATATACCTTCAACTTTCAAATTTTTGTAATATTCCATATGTTATTCTGACTACCTGTTTCTAGTGAATGCGTCTCATGATTTTATTATTCCAAGTTTTCTTACAACTGACTCTATGAGTACCCTGTGGTTGTTTATATGTTTTGATTGTCTTCTAGTGGTTTATGTCGGCAACGCACGTGTTTGCTAACGTTCCACATTCATGGGGAACATTAATATGGATGTAGTCTGGCAATAAATTCGATCACAACAGTGCTAGGAGTCGTCTGAAAGGTATTATTAGGTCAGAGCAAGTTCGTTGTTGAATGCATTATGGTGATTTAGATGATTAACAACAATAAAAGGATGAACAATTGCTTGCTTTTTACCACATTCTTGTAGAGATTTTGTCTCGTAAGCATTTACTCCATATTCTTTCATCATTGTTTGCTGTATCGTTAAGACTAGTTTTTTATAAGGTAAAAAAAAACTTTAATGCAACAGGTATCGCTGATGGGTGTTGCTTTGTAAAGATGCTACTAAAAAAATAAGATGGGTTCCGTTACGTTTTTTCATATACTCGATCAGTGCAAGATATATATTTGTTTTTGGGTACAGATCACAATGTCATGACGTAGGAAATAGTTCGGTATTTGGCGACTTTTTATCAGTTTAACTCACCCTAGATCAATTATCTGAAACACATAATTTAAGAGTTGTATTTTTACTAATGATTTGAAGCGATTTGTTAATTACTACAAATATTCATACACCACCGTTTCCTCAGTATCAGATTGTTAACAAGTTATAAATAGCATAAACGATGTGTATTTTAGACTTTTTATTTACTGATTAATTTTGTGATCTATTACTAGCTGTGGATCAGTTACTTATAGCAACATTATTTGAGCGGAAATCAATTATTTTAGAAATAAAAGATATGGCCATGTCTTTCCGTATAGCATTAGTTCACNCTAAGATTTGAAAAAAAGTCATTAATAGTAATTAGAATTTTGAAAAAAAAAACAAAAAAGAAAAAAAAACAGCAAAACAAAACTGAAATAGAAAGGACCAATATGCACGCAAATATCTGTCCAATTAATGTTTGTATTAGAAGATGTTGACAGGCATAAAATTCAATTAAAATCAATTAAAAAAAAATAACTGTATTATCTAGTAGAGGTGCAATTTACCCTCCCGCCCCCTTTTTCCTTATTGATAAGAAACAGTAAGGGCTAATGGTGATCCCGGAAGAATGCGAAGAAACGAACCCTATAAAAGTGAAAAAAGTCATAAATGTATATGCATCTTTTTCGTTAATTTTTTGTTTATTGTTTTGTTTGAAAATGGCCCTTTTAAAATTGTACATATATGTGAACAATCGAGTATCCTTGGATATGGGTTTACCCATATCTTTTCTTGTTTTATTCGTATTTTAGTTAAAATATAAAGGCATCTGTATAAACTTATACTTACAGTTTTCAGTGCCATTGTATTGTCAACAGATCTTTAGAAACTCCATTTTCTGCTTACAAAAACTGTTCATTGTAGAAAAAATATAGAGAGTTCTTTAACATGCTAAAGATTTATTCATTCCTAATATTTTAAAGGAAGTGTACAAATATTGTTTGATGTGAATATCAGATTTATGTAAGATTTGCAATATTTAAAATGAAGTGATTTGATAAACTTAGAAAAATACCTTATCGTAGCTCTTTCCTTCTTTTTTACATTTATGGCACTTGAGATCTTTATTTGTTACAACTATTTTGATATCAGATTTTTCAGTTCAAGTAAGGCATACTAAAAACAAGTTATACAACTTATTAGCATTAAATTGAGTTTATGAGTTGAAGTATCCTGTGCACTTAATATTTCGTACATCAGAATGCTGTGATTCGCAACGGAAATTAATTTCATCGGCTTTTCGACAACGAGAGATTTGTTGGTAAATTAACTCGATTGTCATTCTGTGAGGTTTTTCATTACAAATAACTAAATACCGAAGCCACTGTGAATTTAATTTCTGTATATGCGCATTTCGACAACTTATGTCTCTTCAGTGCAGATAAAATCTAAACGTTTGGAAGACCATAACTCAAAGATGTTTAAAAACTGATAGAGAACAAATAACCAATATGATCTAAATGTAAAGCCAAAATCAGCTAGGGACAGAGCTTCGCATGAGGGAGATACTCCTTAGTTTTTAAAAAAAAAAATTACAAAAATTTAGATATTGTAAGGTTCCAAATAAAATCGGCTTTCGGGTCAGCACCGAAGTACTGACTACTGGGCTGGTGAATACCCTCGGGGACTAAAAGTCCACCAGCATTGGCATCGACCCAGTGGTAACAAATAACTAAATACCGAAGCCACTGTGAAACAGGATAACAACAAACACCTACAATGGCCAGGAACTACAATCACATGCCACAATTTACAAGCAAACTACACCAGAAAAACAATAATGAAAAACAAGAGACAAACATATAACGATAGGAACTCCGGATAGCCGGACTTGGTACAGGTGTAAGATTGAATCTTGGCCCCGTTGAAAATTGACCTATTTGTCGTTTTTCAACGTTGAAAATTGACCCCAAAGCCATTGAATTTTGACCAATTCCGTTGAATTCTGACCTTAATCATAAAATACTGATCCGGAAGTGGGTCATTTTTCAACGCTTTAAAAATTTTATGTAAACAGTCAAAACACTATGTAATTTATATATTAACTCACATCTTCATTTAGATCATATTGGTTATTACTTCTCTATCAGTTTTATACATTTTTGAATTTATAGTCTTCCAAACGTTTAGATTTTATCTGCACTGAAGAGACATAAGTTGTCGAAATGCGCATATGCAGAATATAAATTCATAGTAACTTCGGTATTTAGTCATTTCTTCACCAGTAGATGTACTAAAGCTAAAATATACTCTTTCATCAAAAAGTTCGTACAGTATTTTCACTATTCTAACCATTTCTCGAATATGCATTTCAAGAATGAGTATATGGAATGGATGTTTAGAAAGAAGAATCGACACCCTTTAAAAGTTGCAACGTGAAAGGAGCAGGAATACAATTAATAGATATCCTTGTTTTGTTTGCAAACAAAAAACTGCCCCAAAAGTGCCCCCCTATAGAATTTCTAACCTGATGTTGAGATTGGCACATCCTGTACAAACTTTAAGATTTTTTTACACTTTCATTTTTGTATTTCTCATACGATTTTTTTTTTTTTTTTTTTTTTTTTTTTTTTTTTTTTTTTGAGTGGTCATTTTTCCCTCACGAGAGTCACTATTCAACGCGTGGGTTTTGAAATTGAAAAAATAAACCTTGAAATCTGAAAATTAGCTCGTTGAATATTGAGCTGGTCAAAATTCAATAGCTTTGGGGTCAATTTTCAACGTTGAAAAACAACAAATTCAATGGCTTTGGGGTCAATTTTCAACGTTGAAAAACGACAAATGGGTCAATTTTCAAAGGGGTCAAAATGCAACCTTACACCGGCACTAGCAAAAGCCAGTGGTGGGGTTAAATTCATCTATGTTATAGACCAATCAATTTACCTCCCCAAACAATAAATATTTCGAAAGACATGGTTACTCCAGCATCTGAATTTTAAAAATATTTGACAGACGTTTTACCAACAATGTCTTAGTTTCTGAAATGGCCGATAACGTCACTAAACTACTTCCTTACTTTAAAACTATTTTTATAATACCTTCGAATGGTATCTTATCTACGCTTACGAGACATAAATTGTTGAATTTTCATCTGTAGTACTATTTTCAAATTTACCTGATATTGAGTTTGGGTTTTAAAAAGATAAAATTAAAGACATACCCATTTTCAGCGATTATCCTTGACAGTTATGTGTAATGACCTGCCACGTGCATACATAATTATTACAGTTAATTAAACACTTTACGATTAAATAAGCGTGAAAACTATTTCATAGGCCTGCGTGATTTCAATCATTACAATGACAAACGACTTTTCAACTCAATAGATTTACAATGCGTTTAATTTCATTATCTATATATGTTGCGTATTCATTACAATGAAATTATATTTTTATATAACCCTTTTTCATTTTACCAAAAGTAAGGCGTATTTATTTGTATCTGATTTGTTATCTTGGTTTCTGAGACAGCAGCTATGATGTAACTGTTCAATAATGGAATAAACGGTCTTTTAATTTGCTGTTTTTTTGTTTGTATGACATCTACCCTGCATTACCCCGATATTTCCCTCTATATCAAGGCAATAACAAGATAAAGTGGAACTGTCAATATTCTTGAACATGCAATGAAGCATCAACCACTTTTCCAACAATAAATTACTTTAAGAAAAAACTTTCTTAAATTTTATACCTTGCAGAAAATAACCAATCATTTTTAGATTTCCATGTTGTGTTCTTTTAATTTATCGTCAAACGAAGCTACTGTTTACGAAAATACAAGGGTTATAAAGGAGAAAAAAAACATCAATCATTTAATTTTCAAATCAAATTGGAAGAAATTTTTCCATTTTTCGATTCTGAAATAAATTATACCTTATTTTAGAATGATCAGAGAGCCAAATATTTTTAGAAATGAAATAACAAATTTTTGTCGACTCCTATGCATTTTATATCGAATTGTATAGAGGTAGTTTGTTTGGCCTCGTGATTTTTCTGATGTCCCGATTTTCTGGGTGTGCAGAGAGGAACTCATTTCTTATGATGTACCCGTTTCTAGCGTATCTTTGAACCCATTTATTACAATGATTAAAGTGCCTTTTTGAAATTTAATTTTCATTCAATATTTTGTGTTTATCTGATCTATTAGAATGAAAACATTATTTTTCAACAAAAAAATTTAATCATTTTTACTCAAATAACAAAATATAATTCTAAATACGTGTAATCTAATAAATAATTTTTGAAAATTTTATATATTCCACTTCAATAGCTTCGGATAGGATATTTGAAGACAGGAGATAATCACTTTTAAATTAACATTTTAGAAAATATTTTGAAAATCATTGTCAATACAGAATTTTGCTTAGAGAATATTTCAAAACTATTAGGAAAAAGAAGGGAAACGGGGAATGTGTCAAAGAGACAACGACCCAAATGGGAGTAATAACAACTCAAAGCCACCATAAGATCTTTCTTGAACGGTGAGTAAACTATTTTTCCGCAAAAATTGCAAAATACATAAACAAATAAAACAACTCTTTTTCTGATCAACACTGATTAACCTTCATTCAGATAAAAATGCTTGCCATGAACCACATAACGAACTGGCTTCTTTGTCTTTCCTTCCGACAAAACCAGTATAATTACTTTCCTAAAGTGTAAATGTAGAAAATATTGCGTCTTTATTTATATGTAAACAGCACGCATATAATGTCATTTAAAGGACTATCGTGGAAAAATCAATAAATGAAAAGTACGATCGTAAGTATTTAATTATTAATTTGAAATGATATATTGTCGTAACCTTATATTATTCAAATGAACACGTTACACTTTATTGACCGATATGCACTGCAGAAATGGACGCTTTACCGAAATGCAATGCGAATATGGACGCCTTACCGGATGTGCTTTTTCTGATTCTAATATTGTCTGACGCCGTGACAATAACTTTTAAATAAGGGTTTTACTGTAAACCCACGGTTTATTTCACTATTTATAGTTACCTGTATCAAATTTCATGCATAGTAAATAATTCGTAGAATGGTTTGGGAGGCGGGAAGACGATGACAATATTTTCATTCCCTATTACAAAAATTAAACTTGAGGCTCTTAAGATCCTGTGGCCCACCTGGACCAAAGCTTGCATAGACAGTACAAATAACCCCAATTATAAAGGGTTTAATTTTCTAGTATGATAACAAGATAACAAGATAAGACATCTATATAACGTGACCTGATGTGTTAGGAAGAATGAATTTTCTATGCAATTCCCATAGGGTTTCATTGTGAAACTTTGCTTCCTGCTTGCGGCCATCTTGGATCTAATGTGGACTTACTGGACACATTTTTCAAAGCGGACATTGTGACCAATTTTGGTTCAAATAGAAAAAGTAGTTTTAGAGGAGAAGATCTTTGAATGTTTTTACCATTAAGTCACATGCAGACTTACCAGAGACAAATCACAATGACAGCCAAAAAAGGACAGTTGTGACCAGGCTTTGTTCTAATTAGCCCAGTAGTTTCAGAGGAGGCGGATCTTTGAATGTGTTTTTCCCATAGGGTCTAATGTTTAACTAAGTTCTGTGCTCGCGGCCATCTTGGATTGCAGACTTGTTATACATATTTTTAAAGAGGACCAACCAAAGACTATGATGATCAAGTTTGATTCGAATTTACCAAGTCTAGTTTCAGAGAGGATTGTCTTTGAATGTGTTTTCTAATACAGTCCAATGTTTAATAACTATGTTCCAGGCTGACAACCTCTTTAGTCTGGGGACTTGCTGGACTCATTTTTCAAAGGGACCAACTAAGGACAGTTATAACCAAGTATGGTTCCAAATGACCAAGTAGTCTCAAAGGGGAAGACCTTTGAATGTGTTTTCTCATAGGGGCCAATGGAAAACTATGTTCCCCACTGGCAGCCCTTTTGAATTTGACGAGGACTTGCCCGACATATTTTTTAAAAGAGTTTAACTAAGGACAGTTCTGACCAATATTTTACGAAAGGATATGGAGTAAATGAACATGAGACCGTAACACATATGTTAACTCCAACTGCAATAACGTATGGTTCCATTTGACCAAATAGTCTCAGAGGAGAACATCTTAGAATATGTTTTCTCATAGGGGCCAATAATAAACTATACTCCTGCAAGTGGCCATCTTCGATCTGATTGGGACTTGCCCAACAAATTTTTCAAATGTGATCAACCACGGACAGTTGTGACCAAGTATGGTTGCAATTGGTCGAGTAGTCTCAGAGAAGAAGATCGTTGAATGTGTTTTCCCATACGGGACCAATGTTAAACTATGTTCCCCACTGGCGGCCATCTTGTGATGGGAACTTGTCAGACACATTTCTAAAGGAGACCAACTAAGGACAGTAGTGACCAAGTATGGCTCAAATTGGCTAGCTAGTCTCAGAGGAGAAGATCTTTGAAGGTGTTTCCCATAGGATCTATGTTAAACTAAGTTCCCTGCTCGTGGACATCTTGGATGATTTCAGCAACTGCCATCTGGAAGATAAAATGCAGTCCTTGACATACTTGACATTTTTGCATTAAATCTTAACCTCTATCTCAAATCCCTTTCGAAAGAATAAGGCAAAATGTATAAACAATTTGACCAATAAAGGTCAGTTTTTTTTTCATAAAAATTGATAATAGAAAATATAAAAATTTTTTGAAAATTTTACGGGAAACGCCAATAATTCCAAGACGGGTTCATGTATTTTCTTTGAATCTGATGGGCGGGTAGGTTTGATCCTCGGACTAATCGAACATAATTTTGAATCCAGAAAACCAAGTAATGATTCAGACCAAGTTTTGTTAAAATTGGCTCAGTAGTTTCAGAGGAGAAGATTTTTGCAAAAGATAGCGACGGACAGACGGACGACAGACGGATGCCGACGGACGCCAAGTGATGGCAATAGCTCACATGGCCTTTTAGTCAAGGTGGAACAAAGGGGAAGAGGATGCAAAGGCTTGAACATAAAAGGGAAAAATAAGAGGTGAGAGATACCTTTTATGTCTTTGCAGGAGCCTTTGCATTTTCCAAAATAGCACATCTAGCAAATCTGGCATCTTCTCTTTGAACATTTTTCACATAGTATGAAGTGAAACCATTCTCGATTTTCAAATGTGCAGACTTCTTTCAAAGATGTTCCATTGAAAAAAGCACAAGAAGGGAACATTTCCCCATGTCATGTGCACGAACGTAAAAGAAAAAAAAATCAAATTCTGATCTTTTTTGAGTGACCTGCATCTCTATTATATTCTTAGAGACTGATCGACACAACAACACAAACCATTTTGTGTGTCAAAAATCAATTTTCCTACAGTGGACTTGAAATTCTCGACAATTTCCAAACAGCCAGACGTGGTGAATCTTGATGAGAATAAAGAATCAGACTGGTGTTTTAACATAACAGATTTGCTAAGGACCGGTAGTATTCTGGGTATGTTTACTACAAGTTCTAGTAACTGAGGGGATCAAGACCGATCGACAAATCAACGCAAACCATCTGGTGTGTGATGATTCAATCTTCGGGTAAAGATTGGTAGCAAAAGGGGTATTTTTACTACTCGTTCTACTAACCGAGGGAACCAAGACTGATAAGAAGCTATTGGGGCTATCAAAAGTGTACAGTTCTCCCTCTAAATTTTCTTTAACATTTTGGGAAGATTATTGGACGTAGGAATGCGAAGTCAAATATTGCATGACAGTTCATACACATCTTGGTAAGGACTGACATTTTTAGACGAGTTTCAAATAAGTCTAATGTAAGTGAGAACCGAACCGTCAGTCAAAAGGACGAACAATCCATGGACAATGGCAACATGGGAAACGCCAAGAAACAAGGACACCACTTGAGTACGGGTCAAAAAAGAAAAATGAAGACACAGACACAGATGAACAACACAGGCCCAATAAAAACCATGGGTGAGATCAGGTGTACCTGTAGAGTAAGCATCTACTGCTTCTTCAACTCCGGTAGTAAATCCAATAGAGGAAAAAGTAACTTTAAATGTAGAGGCAAAGATCTGTTGTCATTGGGAAACAAATATCCCATAGCGATCCACAAATTTGAAACCCCAGAATTTGAAAAAAAAATTGATCAGCTACAGTTTTCTTCAAATTACGCTGTGTTGGTCTGATCAGGGTCTTTCCCCTTGAAAAATTGTTTGCAAGACAACTCTTTTTTTTCTCTTTACATGAGCCACATTTTTTTTTATTCACCACTGCATTATATCGTACAATAAGATACTAGGCTCAATGACTTGATGCAGTCATGTTTTTTTATGTAAGCAACAACTGTCGAATCTCCCTAACACTTTTTTATAAGAAGACTATCTTTGTAAGTTTTCATGGCAATCAAAAGATGCTTGCATCTGCAGCAGACTGACGTGATTTAGCCTAAATTTCTCTGTCCATTGACCTGATTCTGGATACTGTTTTCAACTTGCCTCCGATCTCATAAGTGAAGCATCTGTCCAAAGAACTTGCGTATGGGAAGACCGAAGGAGTACCCTCTTGTACAAAATTGTGACGATCCTGCCACAATGTTACATGGTTCAATAGAGTGTTCAAGAGAACTTTGAAAACTGGCATTTATTAAAGAAGGCTATGTAAATGTGGGCTCCCAAAACATAGAAAATATAACTGAATAGAGCGTATATGCAAACTTTCGAATTTTACTATGTCGATGCAAGAGATCAAAGGACCCAGCAATCTGAGAAATAGGTACAAGGTTTGCCAATTAGTGCTGCTTTTGCTTGCAGAATTGTTAAAAATCTGCTTTCTGAAAACTCTTCCAACAATATTGATTTTTACATGACTTTTGACTGTTTTTACTTTTGATATTATTGTTTTTACATGACTTTTGACTTTTTTTTACTTTTGATATTATTGGTTTTATCGTTCCATTCTGCTAATCGTGATTTGAACTATAGCTTCCCAACAAACACAAATAAGTATAGGTTAAACTGATTTGCCATGTTTTGTGAACTATAAACCCCGAAGCGTGGCAGATGGGTTTATAGTACATAAAACATGGCAAATCATTGTTTGACCAATTCAGAACATAATCATTTCTCAAAGATATTTCAAAGGATATTTTCATAATCAATCTTCACTTGATAAATTCAATAATTTGTATAATTAAGTACGAACTTATTAGACAGTAATTCTTTATATGTCACCTCACAAGCTGCCCCAAGCAGTACTATCTGAATATCCAGATACATGTAAAGGTTGTACTATGCACCATGGAGAATTGAATGAACAATTATTACAGTAAGAAAGAAAAAAAATATGAAGGTAACTTCTCGTCACCCCTCTTTAAAATTAACATGATTAATTTATTTCATTTGTGAAGTGAATCATAAGCAAATGGATGCTAAAATGGTCTTCCAAACTAATTACGTTTATATTATTATTAAAATAAAAGTGTTATTATTATTATTTAAGCTACACTTCAATTTTTGATGATAAGAAGTTGTAATTACGAAAAGTTATAAACATAGCCTTAGGCATTAATTTCTTTCCGGTCAGATTATCCATAATTGCCTATAGCATAGAAGAGTGTGGTTAATAAAATTAAAGCTCCAAATGAAGTTTTTTCATTGGTCGAAGGGAAGTGATTACATTTTAAATTAATTGTATAACTATTTGAGTGTTTCAGCTTTTAATGTAATTACAATGCTCAGACTCATTCAGCTGAAATATAATTACTTACAATAAAGTGACTGATTGAGAAATCAAAGATAAAAAGGCATTTATTCCCTTGAATGTTTTTTTAAATATCTGAAGAGAGAGTTCAACTCAGGAGGAAAGTCACTTTAATTTCAAATGAGTTCTTGCAACCGATTTTGGCTTTAAAACTTCCTCAATCTTTACTGATAAAATTGAATGTTGATGAACAAATAAAATTATTGAGTAAATGTACATGGGACAAAATCCCTATAAAAACATGGTTAAATTAAGTAAATGCAACGACGCTTTCATTGTTCTTCTTCATCTTGTACTGACCATGTTGCCTTCAACAAAGAGCAAACACTCCTATCTCATAGTAAGTTCAAAACGCCGCTCACACCAGTTTGAGCGGAATTCAATGTCGAACAACGCTGCATCCATTTTGACGTGGATGTGGGGTCGTCAGCAAGCATAGCATATCAGGCAAAGTACTCTTACAAACAATGTCATCCGTTACCNGAAGACCAAAGACACCACATGCCTACAAAACACTCGAACGTTACATATACAACACAAAAAACTAAAGCACTAATAGTGTGAACTCTCAATAAACAAGAGTGACATCAGGTGCCCCGGAAGGGTAAGCATGTCCTGCTCTGTGCACAGCACCCGTCACACTGTCAGTTTAATTTAAATTAAGTAAATGCAACAACGCTTTCATTGTTCTTCTTCATCTTGTACTGACCATGTTGCCTTCACAAAGAGCAAACACTCCTATCTCATAGTAAGTTCAAAACGCCGCTCACACCAGTTTGAGCGGAATTCAATGTCCAACAACGCTGTATCCATTTTGACGTGGATGTGGGGTCGTCAGCAAGCATAGCATATCAGGCAAAGTACTCTTACAAACAATGTCATCCGTTACCCGTCAAAGGGACCAATAGATAATACAACATATAAAACGATCACAGTGCACTCATTGTGTTAATTGCGTGTTATACAAATTTACTGTTTTTTATCAAAATTCTAACCACTTAAAAATACTGAGGTTTCATTCCGTGTATGACACTCGGTAGATGTCCTTTTTACTGGATTTGGCTGCCTATTTCGATTTTTTTTTTTTGGTAATGAGTACTTCTTTTGTTACAACTTTTGGATTATGGCTTTCCACATATTATTTGATATTAATGCTGCTGATGATAGGTTACTCCTTGAAACACGTGTACAGCATAACGAAATTTACAGTTTTTTATGCAACATCGGTATTTTTTGTATTGTAAGAAAACCTGAAAAGTCAAATCGGGAGATGTGGGAATATATACATGAATGATCAGAAAAATAGTTTAATTTAAATGTTTTTTTTATGTCTTTGGTTGTCTATCTTATAGGTACGGTTTTGCCTTGTCATTTGACTTTGATTTATATAATCCACAAATGATGCTGTTTTTTCATAGCACTTAAACATGAAAATTCCAAATATTGAATAAACACATTCATTCCACGGCCGTCACCATGACATCATTGACAGATATGACGGGTCTGTGTCAAACCCGGACATTTTCAGCTAGATTTTAAGTCTTCACGGATTTCCCATTACCGCTTTTGACTAAACCTTGGATTGACTCACTGGAAGTGTGACGGGAGCCGCCGGTTGAAAAGGACATGCTTACCCTGCCGGAGCACCACAAATCACCCCTGATTTTCATGGGAGTTCACAGTATTTGTGCCTTAGTTCTTAATGTTGTCTTTTTATTTCCGTGAATTGTGGCTGTCTCACGTCCTTGCTTTTTCTTCGTTTTTCTTATTTACCGTTTTGTTACGTCTTTGGACTTTTGTGATCATCACTTCCCTTGTTTTTTTCAGTAGTCTACTGCTGTTGTTTCATAAATATATGCACTTTCTAAACGTTGGAAAATAAAAAAGTGCTCGAGTTGCATAAACATAAATTGTGAAATGCTCTACATATATATCAAGAAAACGTACAGTGACATTTTAGAAGATAAGCATTCCCTTGAAGTAACCACTAAAGTGATGATAATCAAGTCTGGTAGTGTGACTTTTTAGTATAAAGACATTTTAAGGGTTGATACTTCTACTATCTATTTCGTCTTGTGTCTGGACTTTGATTTATGTATTTTTGTGCTTTGTTCCTCCTGTATTCTTCTGCCGTTGTTTTTGTTATAACATTATCATTATTATTTATACATGGCTGGGAAACTCGATGTTCTCAACCAAAAAACCGGCGTCCGAAAATCTGTGATTTACACTTAATAAGTGCAGTTCGAGAAATCAGAGAATGTCACTTCATATACATTTATAAAATAAGTTTTAATAAATCAAACCCTTTTCTATTTTTGGAATAACAATGGTAAATTAGTTTTTTTTCTTTATGTCCGGATGTAAGAATAGCCTGGAAGCGACTGACCACAATAAACATAATTTCTGTCTAAAAACGCAGACTTTTATAGGGTTTTGGTAATATTTTAGATCTTTGACCAGTTTTACATGGAGTGACATTACTGCATTTTTAAAAACAGGGTCTGTCACTTTGTATTAATAACTTCCTGGCAGTAAAATTCAGTTGAGACCATCGAGTTTCCCAGCCGTGTTATAATACATGTAATAGGAAGTGAAGGATACATTTGAAATCTACCAACAATTCAGCTACTGTTGTTTTTCATTATTTCATCAATGCCACTGCTAATGGACTGTCCCCGAGGGTATTCACCGACCCCGAAGTCAATACTTTGGTAATGACCCGAAAGCCGATTCCATTTGTAACCTTACAATATCTAAATTTTTGTAAATTCGGTTGAAAACTAATCTCCCTCATGCAAAGCTCTGTCCTTAGCTGACTTTGGCTTGACATTAAGATCATATTGTTTATTTGTTCTCTATCAGTTTTTAAACATCTTTGAGTTTATGGTCTTCCAAACGTTTAGATTTTATCTGCACTGAAAAAAATATAAGTTGTCGAAATGCGCATATGCAGAATTTAAATTCACAGTAACTTCGGCATTCAATCATTCATCCTGATTTGACATATAAGATGTACTGTACTTCTAATTTAAACGAGTGATGGTATCATCTGCTAAGTGTGATTTGAACTTTGCTTCCCAACAAAAGCAAATAAATAATTTATATAACCATCCATTAAAAGCGGATCCACTTTTTATGCAATGGGAAACATCGGTCGGTTATCTCCCTGTACCAAGTTACTTTTGTTTGATTCAAATTGGAGACAATTTTAATTAGCATATCAATACATTCTTTCAACATTTAAATTAAAATTATATCCACTTTAACCATATATATTCAACTTGTTACTGGGAGATTCTCATTGCTATGCTTAGAATCATTAAATATTACTATTATTGCTATCATTGAATTAAATGATTGACAAATGAAAAATAACAGAGACATTTATCCCTTGTAAGTTTTCAAAAATCTTTAGACAGTTCACCTCAGTATGAAAAATTTCTTTTCAAATTCAGATGAATTTGTGCAACCGATTTTAGCTATTTTATAAAGCCTGTAAACTTCCAAATTTTTACTTATTCATTGATAAAGTCAAATGTAATATACATTTTTGTTGTGTCTTTGGTCGTCTATCTTCTAGGGTTCTGGTTTTGCATAGTCTTTTAATTATGATTTATATAATCCACATACATTTTGTTATTTCCACTGCTGTTTTTCCATAGCATTTATAAACTTGAATCTTCCAAAAACTGAAATATATGCACTTTCCAAAAGTTATAAAATACATAACTACCAAGTGTGCATAATAAACAGTAATTTGTAATGCTATACACTTGTTTCAAAGAAAAGTACAGTGGAACTTTAGATGATAATCATCTCTTGGGATAGTGTCCTATAAATAACCACTTAAATGATGATGATCTAGTCTGATCATGTTCCATCATGTGACTGTGATATTACTGATTATTCGGATTTCGTTTGGCTTTATGCATTTTAAACATTTTTTGAAATTTTTGATTTCCTTTGTTTGGGTTCTAGTGCTGCTGATGAGGAATAAATTTCCGAAATGGCCATACAGCTCATTAAAATTATTGCAAATGGAGTTAACATATGTGTTATGGTCTCATGTTCATTTACTCCATAGACATTCCAACATAACAAAATATTACAAGTCATAAACGTATTCACAAAGCTCCGAGGGAAAACAGGAAACAAAAATGTTTAAAATGTTTTTCCTGCCAGAACAAAATGATTTGTTCGATGAAATAAAGGACGGGGATTTTGAAAAGTGTCAATTCCTGATAGATGGTAATACTAATGTCAGTTGCAAGGATTATTTAAAATCAACACCACTCATAGCAGTATGCCAAATATCAGACCATTACGATGAAGACAAGGTTACCAAGTTTGTATATTTACACCTGACAAAAGATGCTTACTATGAGGTATGAGCAATGGTCATTGTAAAAGGCCCTGTGGTGACTTCAAGATGAAGAACAACAAATAAAAGCGTTGTTCCTTGCCTTGTTTTTACCATGCATTTGTAGATACTTTATCTCATGTGCATTTACTCAATATCCTGTCATTCACCATTTACACACACACACACACACAGTTCACATGTTTGGGGAGACAGACAAAGATTATGCCAAAGAAAATGACTTGAAGAAAATTTTCTAAAAAACTAATAGATTGGGCAACGATTCTTAGACAACTTAAATAAAATGTTACAAAAAAATGCAAAATGGATATTTTTTGCTTAAAATGATGTTTTACCCTTGAGAGCTGCAAATACTCGATGTTTTTTTTCAAACTTTGTTTACAATTGATGGGATCCAAAACCAAGCAGGTCAGTACTTTGATTTTAAAACAGTCGTGGTCACTTCTAAAAAATTTTTTAAAGGGAGATAACAAGTCAACTTGTCATGAAATTCGCTTACCACTGAGAACATTTATTAATCCTTCTATGAGCAAACCATGAAGAAATCCTAGACTCAATATCGAAAACCTCAGTCTGCTTTGCTGATGGAGGGAAGTAAGGCAGACTTTGGATTGTGTTATCGTGTCTTTTAGCGGATCATACCCCCTCTTTAATTCATTTTAACAGTTTTACATCCTGTTAGCAGTATTTCAGCTATATCATAATGTGAACAATTTAATCAATTTATTTAGTGTTTTAATTTTCTAGCAGAATTATTGCATATAGTCTGTTGAAGTGCAATAAGCTTATGCAAGTTTGATTCCGGTTCGTAAATTTATTGAAAATGTCCAAGAGACATTTGTTTTAAATTGTGGCATTTTATCGTATATTCTGACAATTATTTAGTAAAAAACGAAATTCTGAAAATATAGAATTCTAACAGGTGGTTCAAATTTAGGTAAATTTCCTGAAAGTATCAAAGACCACGCATTTTTTGGATTTATACCTAGCAACCATACTAATATAACTTGTTTCGTTTAGGAACATTTTCATCAATGGATTTCACAAACATTTATTCCAATTTTGGTAAATTTTCTGAAAGTCTTCAAGGGCACTTTTTAGAATTCTACCTAACAACCGTACTTAATTTTTCTTTTTTAGTTTAGGACAAACATTTTCAACAATTGAATTTCAAAAGCATTTGATTTAAAGTCTCTAAGACCACTCATATTTGTTTTGGAATCCTACCCAGCAACCTTACTTTCAGAATTTGATTCTATCATAGCAAATACTTTCACTAACAGGATTTCAAAAATATTATTTTCAGCCATTGTGGGTGTTTCCTTTTATCCATTTTTTAAAATTTGGAATATTTCCTGAAAATCTCAAACACCACTGTTTTTTGAAAATTATATATTGAAACCAAAGTCTAAGAATTTGCTTTAATTAGAACAAACTTTTAACCCATTTTATTTCCAAAATTTGTGATTCCTAGATTGGTAAATTTCCCGAAAGTCACAAAGACCACTTATTTAATTCTGCCTCACAACCATATATCCTTGAAATGGTAAAATAACTGCTATAAATAGTTTTATTTTTTAAAAAGTTTGAGAAAAAGTATGCCCCCGTTGTATGACAACTGCTCTCTGTGTAAAACAGGGAGTGCAGGGATAGCTGTCGTTTACGATAAGCTCATGTTATCACACATATAATGATTGGATATATAGCATGTACGCAGTAGCATGTATGTTATATTAGTGAGTATTACTAACACCTGCTAAGTGTGATTTTACTTTTAGCTTCCAAGCAAATAAACAAATTGCATAACCATTACTCAGAAGTTTATGCAATTAAAATGCTAAGAACCACTCACCTTGACTATATCTGCTTAAAAAAAGGGAACGGGGAATGAGTCCAAGAGACAACGACTAAAAGGGGAGTAATAAAAACTCAAAGCCACCATAAGATCTTCAATGAACGGTGACGAAACCCCACACCAAACGACAGGTCGGAGTCGGCCGCTAAATAAAGAGTAATCAAGTATGTCACTGTGACTTATCAAGTATGTCACTGTGACTGACATAATCAAAATGTTAGAATTTTTGATCGACAATATTTTTGTCGAATTCGGAGGTCGTGTTTTCCAACAGACAATAGGATTCCTACCTATAGGAACTAACTGTGCGCCGCTTTTAGCTGACCTTTTCTCTTACTCGTACGAGGCCAAGTTTTTACAAGGGCTTATACAAAGAAAACAAAAACATTTAGCCCAGTCCTTTAATTTCAGCTTCCTCTACATAGACGAAGTATTTTCTCTAAATAATTTTAAATTGAAGGAGTATTTACATCAGATCAATCCCTATGAGCTTGAAATTAAAGAAACATCTGCAACACTTGCTTCAGCTTCGTACCTAGATCTTTTATTGTATATTGACGAAGATGGACGTTTGAAATCTAAGATATAATAAGAGAGTGATGACTTTGGTTTCCCAGTTGTGATCTTTCCCTTTTTTGCAGCAATATAACTACCTTTCCAGCCTATGGGGTGTATATTTCACATGTGATTCGTTACTGTAGAGCGTGTAGTTTGTACACTGATTTTTTTTAAACAAAACAAAAAGCTGCTTAGTCAAGGATTCGTTCAACCTATGTTAATTTCAGCCCTCAAGAAATTCTATGGCCATCACCATAACATCAAAGAAAGATATAACGTGTCAGTATCTTAAATGAAAGTGGATATTTCCAGCTAGATTCACGTCTTCCCGGATTTGACTATCGACTTTGACATTTTCCTGGATTGACTCACTCACAGTGTGACGGGTGCTATTAACAGAGCAGGACATGCTTGCCCTTCCGGAGCACCTGATGTCACTCTCAGATTCACTGGAGTTCACACTGTAAGTGCCTTTGTTTTGAATGTTGTGATTTCTATTTTTGTGCTTTGTATCTTCTAACGTCATTGTTTTCTGTGTATAACGGCATTGTTTTCTGTGCTCTCGTTTTGGCCATGTCTTTGGACATCGATTTTTGTAAATTCCACTCCTTTGATCCTTCTTTATTCTACTGCCGTTGTTCAGCGAAATGAAGAGGCCACCTTGGTACGATTTGTTTTTACTTCAGATGAATTGGTGCAAATGATTTTATTCAATGTGTAAAGTCTGAATGATTCCCAAATTTTTACTTATAAAATGTAAAAATATTTTGTATTTCTAATATATTTTATGAAAGGATATGAAGTAAATGAACATTAGACAATAACGCATATGTTAATTCCAGCTGCAATTATTTAAATGAGCTGTATGGCCATTTCGGAAATTTATTCCTCATCAGCAGCACTATAACCCAAGCAAAAGAAATCCATAATTTCAAAAAATGTTTAAAATGCATAAAACCAAACAAAGTCCGAATAATCAGTAATATCAAATATAGCTAGGGGCAAAACTACGATGGAGGGATTTAATCCTTCAGTTTTGAATATACATAAATTTTGATAATAGTAATTGAAAAAAGTGTACACATGTTTTTGGTCTTCCGTGTTTCACTGTTCTTGATCTGCCATGTCTGTTTACTTTGATTTATATAATCAACATATAATTTGCTATTTCCAATGCTTGCAACTTCAAAAACTGAAAAGAAACTTCCCTAAATAAATATATGCACTTTTCAAAAAGTTATGAAACACAGAACTATCCAAGTTGTATAATGAACAGTATTTTGTAATGCTATACATGTATTTCAAGGAAAAGTACAGGGGCACTTAAGATTATATATATCATCTCAAGGATGCGAATTGTAAAAATAACCATTTTAATGATGGTCAAGTCTGATCGTGTGGCTTTTGAGTATAAAGACATCTTCAGTTATGAGTCTTATTATTATGATCAACATAATTATGTCATCAGTCAAAAAGTTCTTCACAAAGCTCCGAGGAAAAAACAGAAAAACAATATGTACTTTGATGCCAGAAAAAAAAATGAGTCATTCGATGCAATCATAGATGGAGACTTTGAAAAGTGTCAACTCCTGATAGATGGTCATACTAATGTCAATTGCAAGGACTATTTAAATCAACACCACTTATAGCAGTATGTCAAATATCAGACCCTTACGATGAAGACAAGATTATCAAGTTTGTATATTATCTCCTGACAAAAGGTGCTTTCTAACAAACAAAGGACATGTTTGGGAAGACAGCGAAAGATTATGCCAAAGAAAATAAATTAAAGAAAATTAATAAACTGATTGATCGAACCAAAAAACAACAATTCTCGGACAACTTTAATAAAATATTATTAAAAAAAAGCAAAATTGACAGTTTTACCTAGAACCAATGTTTTACCCTTCAGAACGTTGAAATTAAAAATGCAAATACTGGATGTTTTTTTTAATTCAAACTTTGTTGAACATTGTAGGAATCCAAAACCAAGCAGGTCAGTGGATTAGTTTTGCAACATTCATGTTCTTTAATAAATTTGACGTAGGGAGAAAGCAAGTCAAGTTAAATTGTTATCTGGTTACCATAGTGATAGTCTGATTTTTCTTTATATGCATATTGATAACAGCTATTAATGCTTCTATGTGCGATGTATGAGGCAATCAGAGAGGCAATATCGAAACCCTCTGTCCGCTTTGCTAATTGATTGAAGTAACAAAATACCGAAGTTACTGTGAATTTACTTTCTGCATATGCGCATTTCGACAACTTATGTCTCTTCCGTGCAGATAAAATCAAAGTGTGCAGTATGAGAATAATTTTATTAATTCAAAATTTGCAGGAAAAAAAATAGTAATGGTTCAAAATTTAAATTCAATGCCTCTTCACCATGTTTCAAAAAACTTCAAACTTTTGATATGCATAAACTAAGTAAGAACCGAACCGTCAGTCAAAGGAACGAAAAATTCATAGACAAAGGCAACACTGGAAATACTAAGAAACGAGAATACCACATAAGTACAGGACAAAAAAAGAAAATGAAGACAGACATATTGACCCAATAAAATCCATGGGTGAGATCAGGTGTACCGGTAGAGTAACCCAGAATTACTTTTACTTTTACTTCTTTATCATTAGGAAAACCATGGGACCTAGCTAAGAAAATTAACGGCGCTAATGATCACTTCTTGATGTTTGATCTGGTGATTATTAATGACATATGTTTTTCCATGGAAATTGTCCTCATCTTGGCAATTAAGGATGTAGTAAGGTGAAATTTTAAAAATCTACGATTTTAAATTGATACCCTAAATGGAAAGATCATTGTTAAAGGAATAAAGTAAGCTAAACATATTGATAGGTTATGAGCCTTGTTTTCAAGATATTTCACATTTTAAAAAATGGCGGGAAAGGCTCTGTTGGACTTTTACCTTAGTATAGCATGGACACAATATTAATTTGTTTCACATGGAAGGAAAATCTACAATCTATTAAAAGCTTGCTTACTGACTTAAAATGAGTTTCTGAAGACTTTGATGACTAGAAAATTGGGTGTAATGGGACAAAATATTTTACATAGTAATATTGGATAAAATCAAAGAAATCCGAATGACTTTCACAACTTGCAAAACCTCACCTTACTACATCCTTAAGCAGATTACCCAAAAAAATTTGCTCGAAAGGGGGGTTGATGTAAGAGTTGAGGTAATTTCCTAGCATGGTACGAACAGACGAATACACGATTGAGGGTATAATTCAACACTACGTGTGCAGGGATATATTAAAGGCAATTGGAATAAATTGAGCAACTAGTTTTGAAGGCCACTAGAAAAAAGGGAAATGGGTAATGATAGTTAATGTAGGCCTATTTACCCTTCTTTTGATATTTAAAATAAAATTATCTCCATTTTAACCATATTTTATTAACTTGATAATTGGAGATAACCGACCCATGTTTCTCATTGCTATGCTTAGAATCATAAAATATTACTTTAATTGTTATCATTTATTTGAATGATAGACAAATTCAAGATAAAAAAAAGGCATTTATCCCTTGTAAGTTTTCAAAAAAAAAATCTTCAGAGAAGTCACCTCAGTATGAATAATTTCTTTTCAAATTCAGATGAATTTGTGCAACCGATTTAAGCTATTATATGAAGTCTGTAAATTTCCCTAATTTTTACTTACTTCACTAATGTGAAATGTAAATATACACATTTGTTGTGTTTTTGGTCGTCTATCTTCTAGGGTTCTGGTTTTGCCTTGTCGTTTGACTTTGATTTATATAATCCACATATATTTTGTTATTTCCACTGCTGTTTTTCCATAGCATATAAACTTGAATCTTCCAAAAATTAAAAATATATGCATTTTTCCAAAAATTGTAAAATACAGAACTACCCAGGTTGCATAATAAACAGTAATTTATTTTGTGTAATGCTATACACTTGTTTCAAAGAAAATCTCTTAGGGCAGTGTCCTATAAATAACCACTTAAATGATGATGATCTAGTCTGATCATGTGACTTTGAGTATAAAGACATTTTCAGTGTTGATACTTCTCATCTTGTCCAACATTACCCAATATTACAACAGTCATAAACCTATTCATAAAGCTCTGAGGAAAATATGTTCTTTGATGCCACAAGAAAATGAGTTGTTCGATGAAATAATGTATTGGAAAAGTGTCAATTCTTGAAATAAGATAATACTTATGTTAACTGCAAGGACTATTTAAAATCAACACCACTTATAGCAGTATGTCAAATATCAGACCCTTACGACGAAGACAATGTTATCAAGTTTGTGTATTATCTCCTGACAAAAGATGCTTTCTATGAGGTATGAGCAAAGCTCATTGTTTAAGGCCTTGTGGTGACTTCAAGATGAAGAACAACAAATAAAAGCGTTGTTCTTTTGCTTGTTTTTACCATGTATTTGTAGATATTTTATCTCCTGTGCATTTACTTAATATCCTGTCATTCACCATTTACACACATACAAATGACATATTTTGGGAGACAGCCAAAGATTATGCCAAAGAAAATGACTTGAAGAAAATTTTCAAACTCTAATTGATGGAACTGAACAACAACGATTCTGGGACAACTTAAATAAAATGTTATAAAAAGTGCAAAATGGACATTTTTTGATTAACATTGATGTTTTATCCTTGAGAGCGTTGAAATTAGAAATGCAGATACGGGATGTTTTTTTCAAACTTTCTTGACAATTGCTGGGATCCAAAACCAAGCAGGTAGTACCTTCATTTTGCAACAGTCGTGGTCATTTTTAAATTTATCTTTTTGATAAAGGGAGATAACAAGTCAAGTTAACTTGTAATGAAAAGGGGATTTATAACAACTCAAAGCCACCATAAAATCTTCGATGAACGGTGAGGAAACCCCACACCCAACGGCAGGTCGGAGTCGGCCCCTAAATAAAGAGTAATCAAGTTCAGCGAAATAAACATCATCCTAGACTCCTACAGACATACAGTAAACTAACTAGATGACAGACAAGACACACAAAGGCTTTATTAATTTCCTGACTTAGGATAGGCGCAAACCTCCTGCAGCGGGCTTAAACTATTTTTATTGGACCCAAACCTTCCCCTATAACCAATGTGATAAATAAAAAAAAACAATCGTAGCAACAGTAAAATCAGTTGGCAACAGGACTGAGTCATTTGTGAAAAATGAAAAATGAATATCCACTTTCACTTCAGATACTGGCAAAAGATCCAGGTACGAACCTGAAATATTTGCGTTAGTTGTTTCTTTAATTTCAAGCTCATTAAGATAGATCTGGTGTAAGAGAGACATTTATTTTTGATTTTTTTTTTTTGCATATTATCTTCAATTTTGGTACATTTCCTTTAAGTCTCAAAGACCATTCATTTTAGTTTTGGAATCTTACCCGGCAACCCTGCATTCAGAATTTGATTCTATCATGGCAAATACTTTCACTACCAGGATTTCAAAAATATTATTTTCAGCCATTGAAGGTGTTTTTTCTATTATCCATTTTTTTTACATTTGGAATATTTCATGAAAATCTCAATCACCAATTTTTTTTGAAAATTCTATATTGAAACCAAAGTATAAGAAAAGTTTCAATTAGAATAAACCTTTCAACCCATTTTATTTCAAAAATTTGTGATTTCACACTTGGTAAATTTCCTGAGAGTCTGAAAGGCCACTTATTCATTTAATTCTGCCTCACAACCATATATCCTTGAATTCTTTTGGAAAAATAACGACTATCAAAAGTTTAATTTTAAAAAAAAATATTGAGAAAAAGTATGCCCACGTTGCATAACAACTGTTTTCAGTGTCAAATAGTGAGTGCAGGGATAACTGTCGTTTCCGACAATTTGTTGATTTGATATACATGTTTAACACGTACGCAGTTTTTGAATTAGTCAGCATAAATAACACCTGCTAAGTTTGCTTCCAAACTTAAGCGAATAAACAAATTGCAAAACCATTAAAGTGAGTCAGAAGTTTATGCAATCAAAATGCTTAGAATCATTCACCTTGACTTAATCTGCATATACTAAAGATAAAAAGGCATTAATCCCCCGGAAATTTTCAAAAGCTAAAAAGATTTCACCTTAGTATGAATTTTTTTTTTCTTCAGATGAATTGATGCAATTGATTTTAGTAACTGTGTAAAGTCTTAATGGTTCCCAAATTTTTAGAAACTTCTTGCAAAAAATGATTAAATGTAAAAATATATTTCATTTCTCATGTCTCTGGTCTTACTGTACTTGTTTTGCCATATTTCTTGACTTTGATTTATATAATTAACATGTAATTTGTAATTTCTGCTGCTGTTAATCCATAACAGTCAAACTTGAAAGTTTCAAAAATTTAAATGAAACATCCCTTAATAAATACATGCACTTTTTCAAAAGTTATGAAACACAGAACTATCCAAGTTGTATAATGAACAGTATTTTGTAACACTTTACATGTGTTTCAAGGAAAAGTACAGGGGCACTTAACATTATAATATATCATCTCAAGGATGCGAAGTCCTAAAAATAACCACTTTAATGATGGTCAAGTCTGATCATGTGACTTTTGAGTATAAACACATTTTCAGGGTTGACACTGATGTTTTATCCTTGAGAGCGTTGAAATTAGAAATGCAAATACGGGATGTTTTTTCCAAACTTTCTTGACAATTGCTGGGATCCAAAACCAAGCAGGTAGTACCTTCATTTTGCAACAGTCGTGGTCATTTTTAAATTCATCTTTTTGATAAAGGGAGATAACAAGTCAAGTTAACTTGTAATGAAAAGGGGAGTTATAACAACTCAAAGCCACCATAAAATCTTCGATGAACGGTGAGGAAACCCCACACCCAACGGCAGGTCGGAGTCGGCCCCTAAATAAAGAGTAATCAAGTTCACCGAAATAAACATCATCCTAGACTCCTACAGACATAGAGTAAACTAACTAGAAGACAGACAAGACACACAAAGGCTTTATTAATTTCCTGACTTAGGAGAGGCGCAAACCTGCTGCAGCGGGCTTAAACTATTTTTATTGGGCCTAAACCTTCCCCTATAACCAATGTGATAAATAAAAAAAACAATCGTAGCAACATTAAAATCAGTTGGCAACAGGACTGAGTCAATTGTGAAAAATGAAAAATGAATATCCACTTTCACTTCAGATACTGACAAAAGATCCAGGTACGAACCTGAAATATTTGCGTTAGTTGTTTCTTTAATTTCAAGCTCATTAAGATAGATCTGGTGTAAGAGAGACATTTATTTTTGATTTTATTTTTGCATATTATCTTCAATTTTGGTACATTTCCTTAAAGTCTCAAAGACCACTCATTTTTGTTTTGGAATCCTACCCGGCAACCCTGCATTCAGAATTTGATTCTATCATGGCAAATACTTTCACTACCAGGATTTCAAAAATATTATTTTCAGCCATTGAAGGTGTTTTTTCTGTTATCCATTTTTTTTACATTTGGAATATTTCCTGAAAATCTCAATCACCAATTTTTTTTAAAATTCTATATTGAAACCAAAGTATAAGAAAAGTTTTAATTAGAATAAACCTTTCAACCCATTTTATTTCAAAAATTTGTGATTTCACGCTTGGTAAATTTCCTGAGAGTCTGAAAGGCCACTTATTCATTTAAGTCCGCCTCACAACCATTTATCCTTGAATTCTTTTGGAAAAATAACTACTATCAAAAGTTTAATTTTAAAAAAAAATATTGAGAAAAAGTATGCCCACGTTGCATAACAACTGTTTTCAGTGTCAAATAGTTAGTGCAGGGATAACTGTCGTTTCCGACAATTTGTTGATTTGATAGACATGTTTAACACGTACGCAGTTGTTGCATTAGTCAGCATAAATAACACCTGCTAAGTGTGCTTCCAAACTTAAGCGAATAAACAAATTGCAAAACCATTAAAGTGAGTCAGAAGTTTATGCAATCAGAATGCTTAGAATCATTCACCTTGACTTAATCTGCATATACTAAAGATAAAAAGGCATTAATCCCCCGGAAATTTTCAAAAGCTAAAAAGATTTCACCTTAGTATGAATTTTTTTTCTTCAGATGAATTGATGCAATTGATTTTAGTAACTGTGTAAAGTCTTAATGGTTCCCAAATTTTTAGAAACATGATTAAATGTAAAAATATATTTCATTTCTCATGTCTTTGGTCTTACTCTACCTGTTTTGCTATATTTCTTGACTTTGATTTATATAATTAACATGTAATTTGTAATTTCTGCTGCTGTTAATCCATAACAGTCAAACTTGAAAGTTTCAAAAATTTAAATGACACATCCCTTTATAAATACATGCACTTTTCCAAAAGTTATGAAACACAGAACTATCCAAGTTGTATAATGAACAGTATTTTGTAACACTTTACATGTGTTTCAAGGAAAAGTACAGGGGCACTTAACATTATAATATATCATCTCAAGGATGCGAAGTCCTAAAAATAACCACTTTAATGATGGTCAAGTCTGATCATGTGACTTTTGAGTATAAACACATTTTCAGGGTTGACACTTCTCATTATGTGCAACATAACTGTACCAAATATGACAACTGTCATAAACTTATTCAGAAAGCTCCGAGGAAAAAACAGAAAACCAATACGTACTTTGATGCCAGAAGAAATTGAGTTGTTCGATGCAATCATGGATGGGGACTTTGAAAAGTGTCAACTCCTGATAGATGGTCATACTAATGTAAATTGCAAGGACTATTTAAAATCAACACCACTTATAGCAGTATGTCAAATATCAGACCCTTACGATGAAGACAAGGTTATCAAGTTTGTGTATTATCTCCTGACAAAAGGTGCTTTCTTACACGCAAAGGACATGTTTGGGAAGACAGCCAAAGATTATGCCAAGGAAAATGAATTAAAGAAAATTAATAAACTGATTGATGGAACTGAAAAACAACGATTCTGGGACCACTTTAATAAAATGTTATAAAAAAAGCAAAATTGACAGTTTTGCTTAGAACTAATGTTTTACCCTTCTGAGCGTTGAAATTAAAAATGCAAATACTGGATGTTTTTTTATTCAAACTTTGTTGGCCATTGTAGTGATCCAAAACCAAGCAGGTCAGTAGTTTCATGTTTTTAATAAATTTTACGTATGGAGAAATCAAGTCCAGTTTACTTGTTATCCGGTTACCATAGTGATAGTCTGATTTTTTTAAATGCATATTGATAACAGCTATTAATGCTTCTATGGGCGATGCATGAGGCAATCAGAGGAACAATATCGAAACCCTCAGTCCGCTTTGTTAATTGATGGAAGGAACGAAAAACCGAACCTACTGTAAATTTACTTTCTGCATATGCGCATTTCGACAACTTATGTCTCTTCAGTGCAGATCAAATCAAAACATTTGGAAAACCATGATCCGAGATATAGGCAGTCTTTGGATTGCGTTATCTTATCTTAGAGTATGTCATATTTATAGCCCAACCCTTTATTTGATTTTTAGAGTTTTACAGCCAGTGTACAGTATTTCAGTTATGAGAATAATTTCATCAATTCAAATATTGCAGCAAAAATAGTAACGGGTCAACATTTTAATTCAATGCCTCTTCTCCATGTTTCAAAAAAAAAAAATCAAAGTTTTGATGTGCATAAACTAAGTGAGAACCGAACCGTCAGTTAAAAGAACGAACAATCTATGGACAAAGGCAACACTGGGAACACTAAGAAACAGGAATACTTCATGAGAACATGACAAAAAAGAAAATGAAGAAACACATATTGATGAAAATTACGGACCCAATAAAAACAATTGGTGAGATAAGATGTATCGGTAGAGTAACCCAGATTTACTTTACTTTACTTCTTTCTCATTAGGAAAACTTGGTGAACATGCTAAGAAAATTAACGGCGCTAATGATCACTTCTTGGTGTTTGATCTAGTGATTATTACTGAAATATGTGTTTCCATGGAAATTGTCCTCATCTTGGCAATTAAGCAGATTAACCCCAAAAAAATTGCTAGAAGTGGGGTTTTGATGTAAGAGATAGTGAAATACCGAAGTTACTGATAATCTACCCTCTGCATATACGCATTTCGACAACTTATGTCTCATCAGTGCAGATCAAACCAAAACTTTTGGAAGTCCATCAATCGAAAAAAGTGTAAAGCTGAGAGTTGAGGTAATTTCCTAGCATGGTACGTACAGACGAGCACACGGTTGAGGGTATACCTCGACACTACGTGTGCCGGGATATATTAAAGGTAATTGCAATAAATGGAGCAACTAGTTTTGAAGGCCACTGGAAAAAAAGAAATGGGTAATGATAGTTAATGTAGGCCTATTTACCTTTCTTTTGATATTCGAAATAAAATAATCTCCACTTTAACCATATTTCATTAATTTGGTACAGGGAGATATCCGACCGATGTTTCTCACTGCCATGCTTGGAATAGTAAAATATTACTTTAATTGATATCATTGAATTGAATGATTGACAAATAAAAGATAAAAAAGGAAAAAGATTTTAAAAAATTCAGAGAGGTCACCTCAATATGAAAAATTACTTTTCAAATTCAGATGAATTTGTGAAACCGATTTTAGCTATTGTATGAAGCCTGTAAACTTTCCTAATTTTTACTTATTTTACTGATAAAGTTAAATGTAAATATACATTTTTGGTCGTCTATCTTCTAGGGTTCTGGTTTGCCTTGTCTTTTGACTTTGATTTATATAATCCACATATATATTGTTATTTCCAATGTTGTTTTTCTATAGCATTTAAATTTTAATCTTCCAACAATTGAAATATGTTCACTTTCCAAAAGTTATAAAATACAGAACTACCCAGGTTGCAAAATAAACAGTTATTTTGTAATGCTATACACTTGTTTAAAAAAAAGTACAGCGGCACTTCAGAAGATAATCATCTCTTGGGGCAGTGTCTTATAAATAACCACTTAAATGATGATGATCTTGTCTGATCATGTGACTTTGAGTATGAAGACATTTTCAGGGTTGACACTTCTGATCATGTCCAACACAACCAAATATTACAGCAGTCATAAACTTATTCATAAAGCTCCGAGGAAAAATCAGGAAACAAATATGGTCTATGATACCACAAGAAAATGAGTAATTCGATGAAATCGTGGATGAGGAGTTTGAAAAGTGTCAATTTCTGATAGATGGCAGTACCAACGTAAATTGCAAGTATTGTTTTAATACATCGGCAAACCAATACCGAAGCAAGAATGAGGAAAGGGGAAATTCTAAAATCATAAATCCAAAATCACGGCAATTCACAGCAACATGAATTGAGACAGTATGACAAAGACATAACAAACAAACAAAAACGCCACAAAAACGCCACAAAACTAAAGCACTAGCAGTGTGAACCCCTATAAAGATTGAGGTATCATCAGGTGCTCCGGAAAGGTAAGCATGATCTGCTCCACGCGTGGCACCCGTCACATTGCCGGTGAAAAGTCCGATTTTGTCACAGTCCGGTAACAAACTCTGGATCTACCCAAAGATATATGTTCTCATTTGTGAAACAAAAACATTGTAATTGTCTGTCAAATCGTGTTGACGACCGTAAAATTTCTGAAGTGACAATTGCAACAATGACTGAACATACCCTTGATGTATAAGTTTTTGAGACAGTAATTTCGTTCTATTGAGAGAATCGCCGTACAAACTACAGGCACGGCAATAGCGAATGAGTTTTTGAAATGTACACGCCATACGCCGGAGAAGTGGGAATATTACTGCTCAAAAACGGGAAGTTCACTATTGGAAAGTCGAAATCATCACGCTTGTCGTAAAGTTTTGTTTTCAGACGTCCAGATTTGTCAATGTAGAGGTAGAGGTCCAGGTATGATGCTGATGATGGTGTATCAGTGGTCTCATTAATTTCGAGTTCACTTGGATATAAAAGATGAAGGTTATCTTTAAATTGAGGATTGTTCAATGAAAGAACATCGTCTATATAACGAAAACTGAAATTAAAGGATTTGGCTAGCTTGTTGTCCTTTTTCTGAACTAACCCTTGTATGAACCTGCCTTCATACGAATAAAGAAACAATCTGCTAAAAGTGGCGCACCATTAGTCTCCATAGGTATCCCTATCGTCTGCTCGAAAACTTGTCCTCCAAATTCTACATATATGTTATCAATCAAGAATTCCAGCATTGCAGTGACATCCTCCTCTGTATACTTTTTGTATGAATCAGTGTGATGTTTAACAAAATAGGCCCAATCTTTACCTATCACCAAATATGAATATCTTCTTTCACCTTTTTCAGTACAGAAGGACTGATGTATTAAATCCCGGAGTACTGATTTTAGCTTATCGTGTGGAAGAGTAGTATAAAGAGTAGAAAAATCAAATGGTTTGACATTTTTGCAGTGGTTGGGTTCAGTTGAAGATAGATATTCTAACAAGTCTTTTGAGTTTTTGAGAATCCACATCTGATTCACTCCACTTGTTGAGTATACTTTATCACTATATATCTTGAGGCCATCTTTGACTTCAGTAAGTAATGAGGTGGGGAGCTTAGAGAGGGGTTTTGTTGTGCATTTTGCAGACCCAGCAATGTATCTCTGTTTGTAAGGGCACTTATGTAATTTAGGTACCCATTAGATACAAGGTAGGTTGTTGTTCTCTTCACTCAAAGTGATACCAAAGGAAGACAATACTGATTTGTGATTGTTAAGTATGGCCTCCCTTGGTATGGTGGAGAGTTTGTATGTGGGGTTGCCAAATGAATTGTCAATGCCCATCTTCTTCATTAAGCAGTCAATGTAGTGTCCTTTGCAGATAAATGTGATGTTGTTTTGGGCATTGTCAGCTGGTACGATGACATAATTGTCATGGAGGAAAGACAAAGTTTTTTCTACCTCGGGGTCATCGAATATGCTTTTTGAATTGGGATCATGGTTGCCTTTAGGCGCCTCATTCGAGCTACAATCAATGACTTTATGGACCTGATCCAGTCGGACAGTGTTTCAACATTTTCATTCTCTCTCTTAGCCCATTGTTTAGCGTCTTCCTCAACTGCGTCCATCAATATTTTAAACTTCCAATTGATGGGTTGGGGTTCGCGATATTTTGGACCTTTTGTGAAGAGATCACGTAGTTTCTCATTGCTTACGATGTTGAGGTCCCCTGTAATAAGGAGACCAGCAGGAGCGTACATAAATGGGGAAGAGAGACAAGAACAATCAGGTGGTTTTGATTTGAAGTTATCAATTTGGACATCCCGCAATACCCGTTTGTGATTGAAAATGTTAGTTGCAATTGGTTTTGTATATGTATAATATATAAGAGGACCTTTTTGGTCTTTAAAGTGTGGTGGTATCTTGGCGCTAGCATGTTTATTATGAAGAATATTGCCAAGATTGATGGCATCTAAACCTTTGTTTATAAATTTGAGTTTTAAGAATGAACGATGTTCTTGTTCATTAGTAGATGTGCCAACAGGTTAAAAAAGTCTGTGATGAGCAATATCAAGGACAATTGCAGTTAATTTTTATTCATGTGACGATGGATCTATCACGGAAGAGTTTTAACAGATTTTATAAAATGAATGTAATTTTGAATGGGGTAAAGAGTATAGCTTTGTGCGTATGTGATGAATACCTAGGGGGACATTCATGTATGGTAGAAGACCAGTAATTGAAATGTCATGCAGATTTGGGGCAGTGTTAAAATCAACACCACTCACAGCAGTATGCCAAATATCAGACCCTTACGATGAAGTCAAGGTTATCAAGTTTGTATATTTTCTCCTGACAAAAGATGCTTACTATGAGGTATGAGCAAAGCTCAATGTTGAAGGCCTCATTGTGACTTCAAGATGAAGAACAACAATAAAAGCGTTGTTCCTTTATTGTTTTTATCATGTATTTGTAGATACTTTATCTCATGTGCATTTACTCCATATCCTGTCATTCCCCATTTAAACACATACAAATGACATGTTTTGGGAGACAGCCATAGATTACGCTAAAGAAAATGACTTAAAGAAAATTTAAAAACACTCATTGATTGAACTGAACAACAACGATTCTGGGACAACTAGAATAAAATGTTATAAAAAATGCGAAATGGACATTGATATTCTATCCTTGAGAGCGACGAAATTAAAAATGCATATTCTGGATGTTTTTTTTTTTTCAAACTTTCTTGACAATTGCTGGGATCCAAAACCAAGCAGGTAGTACCTTCATTTTGCAACAGTTGTGGTCATTTTTAAATTTATCTTTTTGATAAAGGGAGATCACAAGTCAAATTAACTTGTAATGAAAAGGGGAGTTATAACAACTCAAAGCCAACATAAGATCTTCGCTGAACGGTGAGGAAACCCCACACCCAACGACAGGTCGGAGTCGGCCCCTAAATAAAGAGTAATCAAGTTCAGCGAAATAAACATCATCCTAGACTCCTATAAACATAAAGTAAACTAACTAGAAGACAGACAAGATACACAAAGGCTTTATAAATTTCCTGACTTAGGACAGGCGCAAATCTGCTGCAGCGGGGTTAAACTATTTTTATTGGGCCCAAACCTTCCCCTTTAGCCAATGTGATAAATAAAATAAAAAACAAACGTAACAACAGTAAAATTCAGTTGGCAACTGGACTGAGTCAATTGTGAAAAATGAAAAATGAATATCCACTTTCACTTTAGATACTGACAAAAGATCCAGGTACGAACCTGAAGTATTTGTAAATTTCAAGCTCATTAGGATAGATCTGGTGTAAGAGAGACTTTTTAAAAAAAATTTGGCATATTATCTTATATTCTGACAATTATTTGGTAAAAAACGAAATTTCGAAAATATAGGATTTTAAAAGGCGGTTCAAATTTTGGTAAATTTCCTGAAAGATTCAAAGACCACATATTTTCGGAATTATACCTAACAACCATAATAAAGTAATTTTCATCAATGGATTTCAAAAACATTTAATTCCAATTTAGGCAAAATTTCTGAGAGTGTTTTTGGAATTCTACCTTGTAGCTGTACTTGAGTATTTTTTTTTTTTTTTTT
>MJUU01066088.1:0-25571 GCA_002080025.1 Modiolus philippinarum
GGGGGGGTAACTTGGTATTATATCGGGTAGGGTCATGCACTAAAAAATACCCCAAATTTATATAACAACATTAAATTTATGACCAATATTATCATAAACAATGTACCATTGATTTTAACACATCATATTTAAAAAAATACCAAAGAACAAAGCATGAAGTACATGAATCTTTTACTTTTAATGTAAACAAATCAACATGAATTAAATGATTTCCCTTTTTCGTTACCGTTTTTCTCTTTTTTGATACCCAAATTTTTGTGTATTATTTTTTCTATATGTGAATTTATGTACAATTCCACCCCTATTAAGCTGGATAACGGTTAGGTACATTGTACAGGTAATGTTCAAATATCAAAAATCGTACCTAAACATTATCCTGAACTGGGACAGAACGTTATCCAGTGTTACTTAAAATAAGAGATTTGTTTACATTTTTCTCAACCGGGCTAAACATTATTCAACCGGACTAAACCAATTATACGCGAACTCTCCTTACCTAAACTGTTCACCGAGAACTCAGCTTAATAGGGGTGAATTCGCCGAAATTGGCACATCCCCTTACACTGCAATTTTTACCCCTCCCCTATCCCTCTTAGCTAGACATGTAAATGATCCTTTCATTATTTGTTATTCGTGTTATGTAAAATTTTGGATGAATTTGCATTTCACGGTACGATCGTCAATCCATTCCCTCCAAAAAGAGATGTTACAATTAAAAAGATAAAAGGGATACTGAAAAAAGGGATTATTCCAACTTTTATTGCCAAATTTGCCAAATTCTGATCGAAATTGAAAAGAAAAATATAACAAAGAGAGTCAACCGACGAACCTCCTCCCTCCATTGTATATTATGTGTAATTTACAGCAATTTTATATGACATATAAATTATATGGGTTATGTATCGTTATCCAAGAGATTAAGGACGTTTCCGAAAAAATGATGGACAATTCTGAAAATGTTGTTCCTTTTCCGATTTTTTTTGTTTTTCCAAAAAATGAAAATTATGAACTTTTCCGAAAAATAATACCGTGTACTTTTACCATTTGCCAGGTAAAAATGATGTTCTCCCTCCAAACCCCTTGCTAACCACGAGCAGTTCAAGAAAGATCTTTGAATATTTTGTATCATATTGAAAAATACAATTATTGTATTATATATTTGACAAAACTGCTAGGAAGCCAAAGACTGTCCTGATGATTTGTTTTTTTATCAAAAGGGGGAAATAACAGCTAGGAAATAACTGCAATGAGTGAAAAGTTCAAGCACAGGCCACAATCAACCAGAGATAGCTACATGTATATGTACAAGAATGAATGAGATTATACGTAATTTTTCCATGTGTACAGGGGAGAGGGGTACGTAACTGTCGGCTAACTCAAGGAGCGTAGTCTGCAAATTAACACGATCGGACCATGGAAGGCAAATAAAAAATATAAAAAAGTACATATAATTTGCTTATCAAACAGGGCTCATACTATTTATTCATTTTCGTATAATTTACTTAATAAAAGAATTTCGGGAAAAAAATGTAAATCGCAAGTTTTTCGGAAACTTCGACAAAAGAATTTTAATTTTATCGGAAATGTCCGTCTCCTCTTCAATCTACGCAACAACAAAAATATGACACGCTAGGCCGCGAAAACCCCACCTCTTTTTCTCTGTATTTTTCTTCCACGCGATCCGACAAATTATTATAATTTTTTGACAATTCCAGAATTAACTTGAAAAATGGTATATGTATTTTCGTAAAGTGGGTAGTAGGCTATTATAGCTAAAAACCTTGAGGCAAATCTTAATCAGGTTCAGTGTATTATTATTGGGGACATAACACTAACTCCTTCGCACTAAATTCTGCAAACTAAACACGCTACTACAACCAAATAGTAATTCAAATGTCTATAGGGGAAAATCAGCACTGTTGATAAAAATTGTACATTGTGGATATCCATGCTAAATTTATATATTTAAAGGAAGAGAAAATTTTATTTGGATAAAGTAAACAAGAATTTCTACCTGTATAAATATTGGATAAATGAACCATGACCTATGACATATTTCAAATTTTATTTTTGATAAAAGGAAATGTCTTCCATTCTCGATGATAAGGAAGGATAATTTGAAGTTTTTGATTTGTCTATAATACTGTTCTGTACATCTGGTTACTTTGAAAGATTTGAAGTTAAAACGAAAGTGAACTTCGATCCACAAATGGAAGTGGAGAATAACTTGTATTTCGGCAAGGAAGTTACCATGGAAAGAATGACTAAAAAATGTAAAGAATTTGAAAATTAGCGACAAAATATATGTTCCCCAACAGTGTGAATTGAAAAATGGAAACTGATGCGTTACTGGGAAACTATCACATTGAACATACGCTGCAAAACGCATACAGGCATGGTCCAGAGGAAATTCAAGATCGACCTGAAACCGACAATGAAATAGATCCTATAGCAGTGGGGTGTATATTATTAACAGAGTTATGTGAACGTTTAGTATATTACAGTGTTATAGCTAACATGATTCTTTACTGTACGTCAGTGTTGGATATGTCCTCTACAGATGCTGCTAACATCAATCTAGTCTTTACTGGTAAGACGTCCCAATGCCCTCGTTCAATCCCCCTAAAAATAAAATCTTATTAAGTAAGTTCTTTAACATGAAACCTCCCTTTTCATGTTTATTCTAATCATTTTCATCTGGTACTTTGACCTTTTTCATTTTTGGAAGTGAAAATATGGGATGAAGCATGAACTGGGATGTTTCATGTTATAGAACTAATAATATTTATATACTTATTAAAACCATGGAAAGGACATAATACTAATTCAAAGATCTAATTTTCGTAATAAATGTATATCAATTCGAGTTATACTTCAACTAGAGATAGTTTTTGAGTTCTCAATTCACAATTTAGACTTATTAGGTAGAACCCCTTCCTAACGCACATTTAAAAAATGTTCGGGTGGCCTCCTCCACCACTGAAACTGTCCACCACCATATCATATGCATGTAGCAGAATCCCTGCTGCCAAACAAACAAACAAACACAATTATATAAGGCACTTTAAAGCAGACATTTATACATACATTTTGTACACGTAACAGTGACCTTGGGTGAAATTGAATACAGGAAAAAATATATCTAAAGCATTCACATAATGATTGTCAAATAAGTATATGTAAATAAGTCTCGCCACACATTTGTTTGTATTTTTATTTGATTCAGTTTAAGATTAAATAAAACGTTATGTTTCAAATCTTATTTTGAATTACTTTGTTTCGTACAAACTGAATTGAATTAGTCATGTAAATGTCTGTTGTTTCTCTTTTGTTGGTCCTCTGTGTTTAATAATTTGTAGCGGACAATCCTTTAGCACCTTAAACATTTTGGTCTTCAGGTGTATATTTACTTCTTTACATTCCCTCATGAATTCGGCATGAATTTAATTTTTTCAATGCAAACACCGATGTAAATATCTCTAGAGATGATTTTATTATAACGCTAAATTAAGCAAGACAAAACAAACTTACCCATGAAATGGAATGTCTTACATACAAACGATTGATATCACGTTCAAACTTTTAAAATTCAAAAAATTTGAAACAACCAAGCTTAATTCAGACCCTTCTCAGATAGAATACTCGATCATTTCAGGTGTCAAATGTGAAACAGTTCATTTTTTGGGGGGAGGGGAGGGGGTCATACTGTTACTGCTTTAACGTTCTCTGTTACGTTCTCCGATGGTATGTTATCCTTATATTTCAATATGTTCTGTATATTTGATTTGGGTCTCCCTTCGGTATTAATTTGGAAATTTAATGAGGCACTTTTCATTCAAAACCAGTTTGTTGAATTTTTCAGAAAACAGAACCGAATGCCACATAGATACTTTGTTAACATAATGCTCAGACGTAAAAGATCTATAAGATGTTTAGGTTATAACATGATAAATTTCTTGCAAGGGCTCTTTAATGAAGTAAAATTTGTGAAATTTTCTTGATCTTATCACAGTATCAGCACATAAACAATGTTTCTCTTTTGTGTTCCATTTTCCCCTAATATGATGAGAGTAGTTAATCTCATCTCTTTGGGCCCATAAGGTCTATGGTAAAGTCCATTTTTTTTTTTTGCTCCTGAATTATGCAGTCGAGCGTGACCAATGATTTCTTCCCTGTCTTCCAGCGTCCTGAACGTAGAGCACCGTGAGCGTAGCGAAATGGTGTGTGAGTAGTGGGACGCTGGGGGACGTTGTTTTGAGTAGAGTCCTTCCCATTCCTTGTGTATTCTGCTCTTATTATTTTTTTATGTTGTTCAATGACTCCCTATTCGTCTCTTTCATAATACTTTTTTCTCTATTGTTTTATCCAGAATTATCTCCCTTTTCTTATTTTTCAGTGCCTCCGTCTTGTGTTGTTTTCTTCAATATTTTTCTTCCATTGTACTTATTCATATTTATCTTTCTTAGGTTTGTATTTTCCCACCCTCAAAAGACTCTATGTGTCTGCAAACCTTACCCTTTTCTGCCGTTACTTCATACTTCTTTAGCATTAATCTCTTTAGGATGCCTCTATTGATCTTATCCCCAGCCTCAATATGTGGGCTACTTCATTGTCATACGGTGTTGTATGTTTTTCCATTTTTTGCTATGATATCTATTCATTAACACAAATAAAATAACAAACGAATATCAGTTCTATATTTTATTTTCCCCGTCATGAAGCAGTCATGGGTTAGGGAATATGGACTGGGAGGATCCTAAAAACTTTCTAAAAAATTGGAAAAAAATAAAAATGAATAAAAATGTCTTACTATTGTCTTTTGCCCTCCTCCTCTCCATTTAAGGAGGTAGACCTAGGTTAAGGGACATAACTCTTAAAAATCCTATGTATGTTTGTTTTAATCAGTCTTTATTACAGTCATTTTATAGTTAGCTTGACCAGTGTGGCTGGCAGACATAAAGTCAGTCTACAACTTTAACTGCTTGACTAATAATTGTCTTCATCCCCTTTTGTGAACTAATTTGTATCTTTAGAAATGCATTTAGTAACAGATCATGTAACACATAATTAGTTTGTTTGGACATATAATCCCTAACACCTTCATTTAGGTTCATCTAATAACACCTGATTTTGTCAATTAATCTGTTTGTTTAGTTTTTGATCCAATTTAATGTGATAATTAATCTTGACACCTTTACAGCTTGTCAATGCTTTAAGGAACAAGTTTTTTAAAATTTGTTTTGTAAAAGGCAATCAATGTTGATTGGGATTCGTAAGCCAAACAGGGAGATTTTGTGCTTTATGAAGTGTTACTAAATAAATTTCTAAAGGTTAAACAAGATGACAAAAGATAATAATTGTTAATTATCAGTCAAGCAGGCAGTTTTGCAGTGATTCAAACAGACTTCTAATTAGTCTGGTCAATGTAACTATAAAATGACTGTAATATGTTCTAAGCTTCTAAGTGACATAGATGATTTTAATTCTTTTTCACATAAATGCTTAAAAATCATCGATGAATCAGACTGATGAAAACGCCTTACTGATTTAAAGAGTATTCTCCCGTTGCCTAGGTCTACTACCTTAAGACCCTAATCCTCCTCTCCAATTCCCGAGATGAGCACGCGAGCAGTACGAGCAGCGAAATGAGCACGCGAGCAGTGAAAACGAACAGCGTTAGCATACACTTAAACAGCGAATATGTAGCTTTTTCCACCACACAGCGGCTGCAATAGCAGCAATTTTCCCGAAATGAGCACACGAGCACACCCTTAAACAGCGAATATGTAGCTTTTCCCACCGCACAGCGGATGCAGCAGAAGCAGCAGCAATTTTCCCAAGATGAGCACGCGAGCAGCACGAGCAGCGAAATGAGCAAGTGAGCAGCGAAATGAGCACGCGAGCACAAACTTAAACAGCGAATATATAGCTTTTCCCACCGCACAGCGGCTGCAGAAGCAGCAGCAGCAATTTTCCCGAGATGAACACGCGAGCAGCACGAGCAGAGAAATGAGCAAGCGAGCAGTGAAAATAAACAGCGTGAGCAGCGAAATTAGCAGGTAAGCATACGCTGAAACAGCGAATATTTAGCTTTTCCCACCGCACAGCGGCTGCAGCAGCAGCAGCAGCAATAGTCCCGAGATGAGCACGCCAGCAGCACGAGCAGTGAAACGAGCACGCGAGCAGCAACATTCCCAATCTGACCGTATTTAAAGCTTTGTTCTGTAAAATATCGTCATCCGTTCTTCGAATCCAGAGAATAAGACGTCGATGATGTATCACTGCGACCTTTGTGAATACACGACCAATCGTCACTTAAATCTCGTTCGCCACAAGAATAAGAGCACGATATGAAAGATACTTCACCAACTGAATCGGAGACAGAGTTCAACAGAGACACAGTTATCGTTCGTTTCCCGTACAATGTATATATCGATCCAAGGTAACTTTGATCTCCTACATCTTTTAGCGTTTGGAAGATAGGGGGTACATGTACCCGAAAATTCGGGAATGGCCAAAAATGCACTATAGACGTGTTATATATGTTTTCGGGGTAACTTTTACCATCTAAATCGAATGGTGACATTTATGAAGCTCTATCTCTAATATTTTGGGTGCTACGAGGGGTCAATTTTCCTAAATCAAATACTACAGGGATGTCATATATGTTTTTGGGGATAAATTGACCATCTAAATCGAATGGTGACATGTGTTAAGTCGTATTTCTAAAAGTATGGGTGTTACGAGGGGGAATGGGCCAAAATGCAAATTTTCAAAAATCAAATACTATAGCGATGTTATATATGTTTTTAGGGTACCTTTGACCATCTAAATCGAATGGTGGTGTTTGTGAGGTCGTATCTCTCATAGTAGGGGTGTAATGTGGGTCCAAAATTATGAAAAGAGGGTCATTTGGTGAATTCTGGTATACTTTCCATAGGGGCACTCTGCGTTTCTCCTGTCTTGTGACTGGCTACCCTACGGATATGCCGCATTACCCTATCCGCCTTTTCTTCTTTTCTTTTTTTTACATCGAGTCGTTGCTGTCCTCGATTGGTGGTGGTTCGAAGCTGTCCAATATGTCATCTAGCAGATATTTTCTTTTCTTCACTGCATATTGCCAAGATTCCCTGGTGTCGTAGTCTTCTTCATCTCTTAAACGTTTGGCTGTATCTCTGATCTTTTTGTGAATTGGATCTTTGTTGAAATAGTGCATCCAGAACATCGTTTTGAGGTATTGGTTTCTCATATGGTCTTCAAAAAGTTTATTCATGTCTTCATATGCGGCTAAACGAGCCTTTTCGGAGTCTTGTCCTTCTTCCATCAACTCTTTACTTTCTTGGTGTATTCTGATTCGAGTTTGTCAAAAGTTTGATTCACGATCAGCTTCCATGGAGACTCTTGGTCATCTTCATCGTCAGTGCTTTCGCCCGTGGACTTTCCTGACGTATGAGAGTCGTTACTTTCTTCGTTGCTATATGGAGACTCGTCAGAGTGATTGCTTTCGTCCGATACGTTGGACTCTGTCTCAGTTGGTGAAGTATCTTCCATATTGTGTTTCTTATTCTTGTGGCGAACGAGACTGAAGTGACCACGCTGTTTTTTTTCACTGCTCGCGTGCTCATGTTGCTGCTCGTGCTGCTTGTGTGCTCATCTCGGGAAAATTGCTGCTGCTGCTTCTACAGCCGCTGTGCGGTTTGGAAAGCTATACATTCGCTGTTTAATGCTGTGCTCGCGTGCTCATTTCGCTGCTCACGCTGTTTATTTTCACTGCTCGCGTACTCATTTCGCTGCTCGTGCTGTTCGCGTGCTCATCTTGAGAAAATTGCTGCTGATGCTGCTGCTGCAGCCGCTGTGCGGAGGGAACAGCATAATATTCACTGTTTAAGGGTGTGCTCGCGTGCTCATTTCGGGAAAATTGCTGCTGTTGCAGCCGCTGTGCGGTGGGAAAAGCTACATATTCGCTGTTTAAGGGTAGGCTCGCGTGCTCATTTCGGGAAAATTGCTGCTGTTGCAGCCGCTGTGCGGGGGAAAAAGCTACATACTCGCTGTTTAAGGGTATGCTAACGCTGTTCGTTTTCACTGCTCGAGTGCTCATTTCGCTGCTCGTATTGCTCGCGTGCTCATCTTGGGAATTAGAGAGAAGGAGGGCAAAAGACAATAGTAAGACATTTTTATTCATTTTTATTTTTTTTCCAATTTTTAAAAAAGTTTTTAGGAACCTCCCAGTCCCCATTCTCTAACCCATGACTGCTTCATGACGGGGAAAATAACATATAAACTGATATTCGTTTGTCATTTTATTTGTGTTAATGAATATATATCATAGCAGAAAATGGAAAAACATACAATACCGTATGACAATGAAGTAGCACACATATAGAGGCTTGGGATTAGATCGATAGAGGCATCCTTAAGAGGTTAATGCTAAAGAAGTATGAAGTAACGGCAGAAAAGAGCAAGGCTTTCAGACACATAGAGACTTTTGAGGGTGGGAAAATACAAACCTAAAAAAGATAAATATGAATAAATACAATGGAAGAAAAATATGGAAGAACACAACACAAGACGGAGGCACTGAAAAAATAAGAAAAGGGAGATAAATCTGGATAAGAACAATAGAGAAAAAAAAGTATTATGAAAGAGATGAAAAGGGAGTCATTGAACAACATAAAAAAACAAAAAGAGCAGAATACACAAGGCACATCGATAAGGATTAGGAATGGGAAGGACTCTACTCAAAACAACGTCCCCCCGCGTCCCACCACTCTCACACCATTTCGCTGCGCTCACGGCGCTCTACGTTCAGGACGCTGGAAGACAGGGAAGAAATCATTGGTCACGCTCGACTGCACAATTCAGGAGCAAAAATAGACTTTACCATAGACCTTATGGGCCCAAAGAGATGAGATTCACTGCTGATGAGACTTCATATTTCTTTGTTTGTTCTGATGTTCTTGTTATTATTCTGCCCATATGGGCTCCATGATTGGAAATAAAACTTACCATACCATAAGGTAAAAGCAAATAGATAAACAGCAAGCAATTTTGCTGATTTCTCTATGATAATAGAACTTATATACATTTTTTTTCAGGTTCAGTGTTTATCATACCCGTGTTTGGCGGTTATGTAGCCGATACTTTAGCTGGAAAATACAAAACTATTTTAACATCGGGGGTAATACTTTTTATTGGTACGTATACGTATTTTGTATATTCCATAACAACAATCAGAAGACATATACAAAATATTTATAAGACAGAGAAATTAAAAGAAAAACGCTTTTTGCATTCTTTATATGTTTTTGCCAGACATTTGCGCCAAAAGTTACTTTCATCAATATATTTGACGGTTTTGAATCCTCTAATGTTTTCTACAGCTTATTGAAAAGGCACCAGATCAAAGCCAACAAGTTGTGTTTTGTGAAACACTTTTACATTCGAAGAGCAATTCAGAAGAAACTCTTATAAATAAATATGTGCCTCTGAGATACTTATGGACAAAAGAAACTGTACAATTGCAAAAAAGGCAAGATTTCTTTAATTACACGGAGTATTCTTATGATATTTGGCATGGTCATACTTGAACACTTGAACACATACATGTACGAAACAATGTTGATTTTTAAGGCTCGATTTTTTTAGGTTTTCGCACGTTTTCAAGATCCCTTTTCCCATAGTGTCAAGGTCAAATGCTTCCGACATTTTGTAATATAGTGTAATCGGATTGTTTTGACCTTCAGGAAATAAATTCAAGAGAAAGTGGTGATACCTCTTTTGACTTATTACAGTCTATATTTCTGAATGGATTGTTTTGTGCTTGCATATTCAAAAGAGAAAAAAATGGTTTGTGAACTTTGCAGTGTAAAATTTTAAATCACTCGAATGAATGAGCTGTATAAAAAACAACATGTAAAACTTCTCTTTATTTGTAATATAAACAACATTTAACATTTGCCCTTACATTCGAATTGTATGTGGCTGAAATACAATTATATTCATGTGACATAATTCTAGAACTGAGATATACTTAGTAGTCATAATACAAAAAGAGCAAGGGTCCTTTAATATCTTTTGAATCAAAAGATGTGACCAGCGGAAACCTTTCCAGTATTTTGTTAAGACAAGGGAAGAAAATGGTGTTGTTAAATTGGACAAGTGTCGGACTAATGAGTGTGTCGGACAAACGAATGTTAGAAAATGAGTGTCGTACCAATGAGATGATCCCCAAACGAATACGTTTTCAACAATTCATCACTTCTGAAACCATACAAAATCGTATTCTGTTCATAAACATAAGGTGAACATTCAAATAACGGCTTCCAGAACCATTTGTCTTGAAACAAGGTTAACATTTGACCTTACATGACAATTAGCGATTAATGAAGATTTTCCGCACCTTCCCTGACAACTTTAACAACCCAAATGCAAATGTGCCGAATTTTTCTGTCGAATTGTAATTAATTGTAGATTTATGCCGCTATAAGGCGGAATTTTGCATTGTCTGAGTATGTTTGTTGTCTAACCGAAAGCTGATTAAAAACCGCCTACAATCTTTGAAAAGACGTATTATTTGCCTTTTTGAACATTAACTTCTTTATTGGTCGATGATTCGCCAAACGCGTCGTACAAACTGGTGGTCATACTGGCTTACTGATTTAGTTTATTCCATTTTGCCAATACGTGTTGTGATCGGCCTATTCATCGTCATTTTCACGGCAATATTTTTATTGGTCATTTTGTTGTAGAGTAGAAGCCTTTAAGTTTGCATTTGTAGGTTTTAGTGTGATATGACTATTATATAATTTCTTTGACATTTCGAATTGAACACAGATTTTTTTTGTCTATGAAAATATTACACGAATCAACTCAAAATTAACAATGAATGGATATGGAGTGAATGAGACAAAGCCTTTACAAAAACATACAACGGAACAACGCTTTTATTGTTGTTCTTCATCTTGAAGTCACCATGAAGCCTTTAACCATGATCTATACTCATACCTCATAATAAGTTCAAGATGACCCCTAGCACCGGTTTGAGCGGAATGTATTGCTAGATGTCAGCAACGCTACATCCATGTTTTTTACCCGTTGATCTATGGATGGAGGATCGTCAACAGACATAAACTTAACTGGCAAAGTCTTCTTACAATCTCTGGCATCCTTATCCCAGGACAAAAAGACTAATAGAAGACGATCACAGCATTTAAACAACCACAGGACACTCATCGAGCCAATAGTAAGAAAATTTGATAAAATCATGAGACGTTGGCACACTTGGTCAGAATGAAAATTTGAAATTACAGGAAATAAAAAAGCGTAAACTTGAAAGTTTGATAGGGCATCAAAGTTCTCTCAAGAACAAGTACAACCACCATAACTGAAATGTATATAGAGCATGCATCTCTCCACCTAGAATCTTTTTACGGACTCCACACTGCGGGAGAGAAAAACTCCAGTCTAAAATTAACAATGGAGGGATATGGAGTAAATGCAAATGAGACCAAACATCTACAAATACATGGCAAAACTAAGCAATGGAACAATGCTTTTATTGTTGTTCTTTATCTTGAAGTCACCATGAGGACTTCAACAATGAGCTATACTCACAATATGATTTTGTTTTTCATTACAAACTCTGTAGATATCTAGGACAATTTTTCTTATATATGAGCATGTAGTTGTTTCTTTACATAGAAAAAAAGTTTCTCTACAATTGTTACATGTACGTCATGATACAATGATTTTTAAACTATTAGATTATTTCTTGGCCAAAAGAAGATAAATTAAACTGGCATATACGAACAAATGATGTCACATTTGTGGTGAAATTTTATCAGAGTCACATGCCAAGGTCAAGTCCAAGTTGTCAAATTTTCTGGTACATGTACCAATTCGAAAATTAATATGTAAATTTATTTAAATTCTTTAACTTAGCATTTAAAAGATACAGTGTATAAAAATCCGCCACATGCTAAGGTCAAGGTCATGTGGTCAAATTATCTGGTACCGTTTGAAAGGCCTTGCCACAAGGAAAATACTTGCAAAATATAAAAGCCCGGTCATTATTTATTCAAAAAATTATCCAATTTAAAAGTTTTTTGCAGACAAACAGACGAACAAACAAAACTACCTGACTTAGAATTTTCGAATAAAATGCATATGGTATTAATTTAAATATTATATAATTTCTACCTGAGTATTTATTATAACGCAAAAGAAAAAAAGTTTGTGTGGCGCTAATACGCTTCCGATATATGGTTTTGACAGATTTATCTTTTTTTTTTAATAATATTTGAAGATTTAAAAATCAACTTTTCAGTGTTGAAACACGATTGTTTAATTACTCGAAATCTGAAATAAAACTTAGGGCCACAGTTTATTTTACCGCAAATACAAAAAAAAAAAAAATAATAAGTATTACATATAAAACTTAACACAAGTATATAGTTATACCTTTAACAGTAAACTTTCCTCTATTATAGGATTACTTTTGCTCCTTGCTACAGCAATCGACTATGCCGTATTGCTTGGGCCTATGAACGCACTTTCAACGGTAAACAATTGTACATGTAATACTAGTATACAACATCCTACTTTTGTTTTATATTTTAGACTGTGTTTTGTGTGAATTAAAAGGTTTGCATGGAACAATAACTATACTGAAATGCCTCATATGTTAGTATGGGACAACCACTTGGTTTTCGGGGAGGGCTTGGGCGATTTTGCCTAGTAATTTTATTTTTTATTTTCACCAAATGTAACCTCAAATCATTTATTTGCATTTGCAACAAAAAAGTGCTCTTCAAATCAAAATTAAATTATTTATTATATAGATAGCGGTGATATATCGAGTTTTCTCAGTTAAATAAATGTTATATTGTCATCGGTGAAAATAAAGGATTTCTAGTCACTGGATGACGTCTAAATGAATAACTAAATACCGAAGTTACTGTGAAGCGACGTCACAATATCTCTTCAATGTCGTCGTCAAGTATACAACTGGCGTATTGAAATGAAAAAATAATCCACATCTAAAATCTCGTTTTTGAGTAGAAAATCTATATAATAAAAGCATAACTAATCGACTATCATGAATATCAATAAAAATGTCACTCATGTCGATCAACGCACTGGATTAAACTCGTTTAATCCTTCTGCGCTGTTCGGCACTCGTGATATTTTTACTGATATTCACGACGGTCAATTAGTTACACTATAATTATTTTCATGAGAAGTAGGATTATAATATTTATTTTCACGGGCACCAAGATTACATTATTTATTTACAAAATCGCCNCCTTGCAAATCAAATGGTCGTCCACTAAGAGTCATTTCTATGTCCATACTTATCAGACAAAAAATGTTACTGAAGGTAAAAATATAAGTTGTATTGTCAGTAAGCACTGTGAACAAAACAAAAATAAATAAATAATGGCAAAATATGACTTAATCCAAAAAATTAAATCCTGTTTTCAATTAAAATACAGACAGTAGAATTACTAATGAGAAAGATGTTTGGATTATCTCCCTGTACAAAGTTAGTTACCTTTGGTAAGAGGGACGATACTCTTAGGGTTATTTAATTAGCATACATGCATCAATAAACCCCTTTTGCTATTGAAATTAAAATGATCTCCCCTTTGACCATATAAACATGTATATATGTAACCGACAAACGCTTCTCAGTGTCAGAATAGAGGTAACTTATTGCAGTCGTTATAGAAATAGAAAACATTTGCTCTCAGCGAACAAAAAAAAGTATGGCAAGATATATCCTGAGGAGGCCCAACTGACAAAAGAAAGAACAAACATTGTAGATGACTTATCCTTGAGGCACAGAGAAAAGGGCATGATTTTCCAGGATTAATTGCCGTGCTAGAGGTTTTAAGTGTTATGTCCAATTAACGGACATTAACGTGAACATCTTTAAATGCCAGTAAACTAGACTCAGTCCTGTTGCTAACTGAATTTTACTGTTGTTACTATTGTTTTTTTTATTTATCACATTGGCTAGGGGGAAGGTTTGGGCCCAATAAAACTAGTTTTGTCGCAGCAGGTTTGCGCCTGTCCTAAGTCAGGAAATTTTTTAAGCCTTTGTGTGTCTTGTCTTTTTTCTAGTTAGTTTACTTTATGTCTATAGCAGTCTAGGATGATGTTTATTTCGCTGAACTTGATTACTCTTTATTCAGGGGCCGACTCCGACCTACCGTTGGGTGTGGGGTTTTCTCACCGTTCATTGAAGATCTTATGGTGGCTTTGAGTTGTTATTACTCCCCTTTGGGTCGTTGTCTCTTTGACAAATTCCCCGTTTCCCTTCTTTTTAGCTCACCTGGCCTAAAAGGCCTGCCCTGCAATTTTGAAGAAAATCTGAAAACCCATCTCGGAGTTATAGTCCTTCTCCGTTAAATTTTCAAAATTTTTGCATTTTTTATTTTTATTTCAAAGCCAAACAAAGAAATACAGTAAAACATTATCAGACTTTAAAAACAATTCAAGATATTGGAGATGTTCGAGCTACAAAAGCTTTAGAAACTGAAGATCAACTATATAACTTACAACGTTTCCTTGATTAAGGCAACTGAAAGCCAGGTGAGCGATACAGGCTCCTGGGAGCCTCTGGTTTCTATTTCAATTGAATAGTTCTTATTTTGACTACAGGTTATATTGCCACATAGTCTATAAGTAGTGAAAACTGTAATATCCAAACGTTTGTTTTGATATGACTTATAGTTCAGTTAAAGATACCTATATATTATCGTGTGCTTTGTAGAAAGTAAGTCTATTCCTGTATTCTGCATATATTTCAGAAATCGAAGAGAATAATGTATTTTGTTTCACTGACATTACAAACTATAGGATCAGGAGGTATCAAATCAAATATTGGACCACTTGGTGCTCAACAGGTTGAATGCAAAGGTCAGCCGGCAGTTCAGTCTTTTTTCAACTGGTAAATATGAGACAATCTTAAAAAAAACTAAACAAAACAACAAAACAAAACAATACAAAAGCACCCCATTATATATATACTAGAACAACAACACATTTCGATTGATTTATTGTGATCTTAAGTATATACTGAGTGATGCCTCGGCTTTATTCAGGACAGCATCGATATCATTCGATGTAAATATATATTCCACGAGTTGACAATTTTGCTACCAGAAAAGGACAGTAACGAAAATAATTATTGTGTATATAAATAACAAAATACCGAAGTTACTGTCAATTTATTTTCTGCATATGCACATTTCGACAACTTATGTCTCATCAGTGCAGATCAAACCAAAACATTTGGAAGTCCATTAACCCAAAAACGCGAGAACAAATAACAAAAATAATCTAAATAGAAAAGCCAAAATTAAGCTAAGGACAGAGCAATGCACGAGGGAGATACTCCTTAGTTTTAAACAAAAGTTGTAGAATTAAAATATGGCGAGTTTCGATGAAGTCGGCTTTAGGATCAGCACCGAAATACTGACTACTGGGTTGATGAATACCCTCGCAGACTAATAGTCCACCAGCAGAGGCATCGGCCGATTGGTAATAAATAACAAAATACCGAAGTACTGTCAATTTATTTTCTGCATATGCACATTTCAACAACTTATGTCTCATCAGTGCAGATCAAACCAAAACATTTGGAAGTCCATTAACCCAAAAACGCGTTAAAGCTGATAGAAAACAAATAACCAAAATGATCTAAATAGAAAAGCCAAAATTAAGCTAAGGACAGAGCTATGCATGAGGGAGATACTCCTTAGTTCAAAACAAAATTTTGTAAAATTAAGATATTGCAAGTTTCGATAAAGTTGGCTTTCGGGTAAGCACCGAAGTACTGACTACTGGGTTGGTGAATACCCTCGGAGACTAACAGTCCACCAGCAGAGGCATAAGCCCAGTGGTAAGAAATAACAAAATACCGAAGTTACTGTCAATTTATTTTCTGCATATGCGCATTTCGACAACTTATGTCTCATCAGTGCAGATCAAACCAAAACATTTGGAAGTCCATTAACCCGAAAAACGAGTAAAAGATGACAGAGAACAAATAATCAAAAGGATCTTAATAGAAAGGTCATAATTAAGCTAAGGACAGAGCTATGCATGAGGGAGATAACAAAAGATATTGCGAGTTTTGATAAAGTCGGCTTTGGGTCAGCACCGAAGTACTGACTACTGGGTTGGTGAATACCCTGGGGGACTAACAGTTATCACGAAATTATTAGGTCACTGTGAATGCGTCACGTGCGGGTTGCTAAGCTGACGTCATGCTATGTGCTATTTGTCGTGTTCATACGCGTAAGACGTTGAATTATTAAGAATGCATTTAAATTATTGCAATAAACAAAAAAAAATAACTTTGCCTGCATAGAAATTTCAGTTTATTTTAATTTATTTTAGAGTTCTGTTTATCATTTTTGAATTACCGATAAAAGAAATATAGGAAATTTTGTTTTTGATACAGACTTTATCACGGCGTAACTGAGTTGTCTGTAAAGTATGATGATTGTTGAAGATATGTTTGTATCAGCACAGGGCAGTGATATATTAAGTAATTATAATTGTTTCAAATTAGCGATAAGGAACGTTCAATGTCGTAAAATATCATAACGAAAACTATAATTTGAAGCACAGATATTTCATATTTTAGCCAACAGGGTGATATGGTAAATGTACAACTCTTTTCATTAAATACTTTATAAAATCATTTTTCAGGTTTTACTGGGTATTTAATATCGGTGCTATGATAGCTTACTCAGGGGTAGCGTATGTACAACAGAATATAAGCTTTGTTTATGGTTATCTAATACCCGTCCTTGTTATGGTACTGGCATTAATCATATTTTCATCAGGAAGAGGGAGATATGTTTCTACAGAAACTGAAGGTAATTAGTGAAATTATTATTATTATTTGGAATCTTTTTTTATATTACAAACAAAATTACGAAGTTACTGTGAATTTAATTTCTGCATATAGCCATTTCGCCAAAACATGTCTTTTGTCATTTTGATTTGACGTGAAACTTATGATAGATAACACAAATGCGCTCCATTTTTACTAAGTATTTGTGTTTTGTTATATTTTTTTAAAAGGTTTATAAAAATTTATTACAAGATGTTTGGACACATATTTACTATCATAAATATTGTTATAACATGAACAGATCGAAATAAATCATATCCATCTTTTCTTGGACAGCTTAGACTCTCTCTTTTCTTGAAATGTTGGTAGAGTTAAACAGTTACTCGTAATGAGAAACTCGAAATGAACTACCGCAATTGAAGACTTAAAAACAACAAAAACTCACAAAATACCGCAATTGCAATAGCTCTGATCTATGTGTAGATGACTAACTTTTTTTCGTTTGTGAGAACTCTTTGGAAAACAACATTCAATAGATGCTTTAAAACAAATGAAATGCGAAGGTACTGACAATTTATGATATAGAAAAATAAAGGCTTCGTTATAACACTAATCATGAACTGGTTGATGAATTGTAACTTTTTTTCACCTTTATGCTGATGTGTTTCTATAGTAAACTCGGAACCTTTGTTTCTCCAATGCGACATTTACAACGTTTGATCTTTATACTGCTTTTGTCACGACTGATGATATAAGTTTAGCAAAAAATGCTCCCTCTACCGGAATATCTTATCTTTTCTTTGTACAGCTTGTTGATTGGACTTCTTTTGTACAGTGACATCTTTTGCTGCATTAATAGAGGCTCTTTACGCTGTGCTACACTCTGATGCAATGTATTTTAAATACATGTATGCATAGACAGTGGACATCATACTAACTTGTCGATTTAGAAGAGAGCAAGTATTTCTTAGATTAAAACTGGTTGGTGACCTTATTTTACAGGCAGCCCGTTCCGCGAATTTTTCGGAGTTTGCTGGTCTAGTGGATGTAGAAGTCTAGACAATGCTGACAATGAGCATGGCGGTAGATACAGTAGGGAGGCGGTAAACCGTGTAAGGGCATTATCAAAGTTTTTACCAATATGTGGACTTGCAATAATATACTGGGCAGTTTACTCTCAGGTGTGTAGTCTAGCAAAGAACGATAGAATCTTGGGAGAAATACATACATAGGCAAAGACTAAAATTAGACACGATAACACTAAAAAAAATCATACAACTGAAACACTTGAAAGAAGAACAAGTGACTTTTTATTATTTTTTGTCCCAAAGAAAGTCTTTACATTACAAAGGAACGAAGTTTTCATGCATGCATATAATAAAGGGAAACCTCCATTTACATTTCATAATAGTTTTATTTGAAGCGGAAATATAAGTCCTCAGCAAGCGGAAGGCTGGGATGTTCTTTTAAATTGTAATTAGCCATTTATTTCATTAAGCGTGACCCAGTTTAAGTGTTAGTTATTATTCAAACTTCCTGCAAAAATAATAAAAATAATCTGAATTCTGCATTGTATATTTTCAAAAAATTAATAAATGTTATTTCTTCTATAATATGAAGATCTTTTGTAGTGTAAGATATATAACGTACAATGTTGATATATATTTTACAAAAAGGATATTGAGTAAATGAACATGAGACCATAACACATATGTTAACTCCAACTGCAATAATTTTAATGAGCTGTATGGCCATTTCGGAAATTTATGCAACTTGTTCAATCCTTCTGCATTGTTAGGCACTCGTGACATAAATTTATATGGCTTCATTATTTATATTCATGTTAACAAATTAAAGAGACAAAAACATAGTTTAAAGGACAGTTATCAAAATTGTGTCTCAATAATATATTTCGTTATCTGATACCATAAACCGGAAACATAAGAAAAAAATTTCTGCATCATTGTCATCCGTAATAAAGTAAAAATTACAAGGGCCATGTCCTTTTATTTCAGTTTCCGTTATATAAATGATGCTATTTCATTGAACAATCCTCATGTGCATCCTCTATACCCAAATTAACTCAAATTTAAAGAAAGAACCAGCAGCATATATGGGCTAGAACTTTATACTGATAACTCTGGACGTCTCAAAATAAAACGTTGTAACAAGTCTAATGATTTCGACTTTCCAAAAGTTAACTTTCCGTTTTTGAGCAATAATATAACGCCATTCCTGGATTTATGGAAACTTATTATATAGATAGCGGTGATTTATCGAGTTTTCTCAGTTAAAGAAATGTCATATTGTCACCGGTGAAAATAAATATTTCTGGTCACCGGATGACGTCTAATGAAGCGACGTCATAATATCACTTCAATGTCGTCGCCAAGTAAACAACTGGCGTATTGAAATGAAAAAAAATAATCCGCATCTAAAATCTCGGTTTTTGAGTAGAAAATCTAAAAAGCATAACTAATTGCCCATCCTGACAAAGTTCCGCAACTTGTTTAATCCTTTTGCGTTGTTAGGCACTCGTGACATTTTTATTGATATTCACGACGGTCAACTAGTTATACTATAATTTATCACTTTTGTCAGTCTTGGAATTTTTATAGCGACGTTGTCAACAGAACAAATTTACTATCTCAAAAATTTAAACACTAATGTAAAGGTCAATCACTGTTGCAGTTGTCACTATAAAGGTTTTACGGTCGTCATCACGACGTGACAGATCGTTACAATGTTTCTATTGCACATCTTTGAGTGAATCCAGAATTTTATTGGATTGACAAACAAAGGCTATTACAAACCCGTAATTTTCATTGGCAGTGAGACAGGTGCCAGCCGTGGCCAAGAGCATGCTTACCCTTCTGGAGTGTCTGCGATTTCTCTAGATTTTATAGGGGTTTACACTGCTAGTTCTTTTGCTTTGTGTCTTTTTGTGTGCTTTTGTTTTCTTTTTGTAAGGTTGTCATAATTTAATTTCAATATGAATTAAAACTAAAATCTAAAAAATATATGTACAAGAAAGAAAAGGCTCAAATTTTCGGAGTTAACTCCTTTTACGAGGATGAAAAAGAAGAACAGGACATCACCGTGGAATAGAGACACGTCTCACTTCTGTTGTCTCCAACTAAAATCCTGTAATAAGAACATCAAAGACATGGCCTAAATAGAAAAAAAATAACGTTAGGTGTATACGTAGAAATTACAAACTAATTGATAAACAAATAAATAATAAAAGGACAAGGTGATGGATGATTCGCTGTTCAAGCATACGTCTATGATCACGACCCCCTTCCACTTTGGTTAGAACAGTGACCTGTAGATTATGCTGGCTGTGTCCAGGAAGACAAAAATGATTGCCGACTGGGCAGTCAAGTTTATTTTTAACAGAACGTAAATGTTCTGCAAAACGATCCCCCAATCGGCGGCTAGTCTCCCCAACATATAGTTTTGAGCACAGCTTACAGATAATCACGTACACTCCTTTTTTCGTAATACAGGTAAAACCGTTGTAAATTGTAAATACATTGTCTGGACCGCGGACTCCGCTAGTTTCCAATACAAAAGGACAGGTAACACATCTGGATCTCTTGCATCCTCTTGTTCCCCGATAGTCAGCAATAACTCTTCTTGGTTTTAGAGCACTGCTGACTAAATGCTCACTGATAGTTTTGCCCCTTCTGTATGCCGTGAGGGGAGGGGAAGGAAACACTTCCGCCATCAGGGGATCCTTCTGGACTATTTGCCTAAATTTATTTAGCAAAATGTTTCTGATGGCGACGTTATGGGGATGGAAATTCAGAACCAAAGGGACCCTGTCACGGTCTCTCTTGGTTTTGGGTACAAGAGCCCGTTTTCTGTCTTTGCTGGAAACACAGTCTAAAGCCCGGTCAATAACGGTTTTGGGGTAGCCACGCTCATGGAAAAATGATGACATGAGGCTACACGGCTGCTTAAAGTCATTGTCATCACTGAGACTAACAGAACTAGTTCTCAGCTTAAATACTTTCCAGTTCAACGGGGATTTCTATGCTCAGACAGGTGGGGTTGCCATGGGAACCAAAATGGGTCCTAGTTTCGCTTGCCTTTTTGTGGGATACCTTTAGGAAAAGATGTTCGCAGAGTTCAATGGACCGATCCCTGACCTGTACAAAAGATACATTGACGACGTTTTTGGGGCGTCAACTGACAGTGAAAGGGATCTCCAATCTCTCATTGACTTTGTGTCTTCTTACCATCCGGCCATCAAGTACACTTTCACGGTGAGCGAGTCGGAACTGTCCTTTTTGGATGTCCAAAGACAAAATCGAAACTTCGATCTTCTACAAACTCACTGATGCACACTGCTACTTGAATCATACATCTTGTCATCCTAAGTCTTTCAAAGACGCTATACCTAAATCTCAGTTTTTGCGTCTTAGGCGTCTATGCAGTGATGACAATGACTTTAAGCAGCAGTGTAGCCTCATGTCATCATTTTTCCATGAGCGTGGCTACCCCAAAACCGTTATTGACCGGGCTTTAGACTGTGTTTCCAGCAAAGACAGAAAACGGACTCTTGTACCCAAAACCAAGAGAGACCGTGACAGGGTCCCTTTGGTTCTGAATTTCCATCCCCATAACGTCGCCATCAGAAACATTTTGCTAAATAAATTTAAGCAAATAGTCCAGAAGGATCCCCTGATGGCGGAAGTGTTTCCTTCCCCTCCCCTCACGGCATACAGAAGGGGCAAAACTATCAGTGAGCATTTAGTCAGCAGTGCTCTAAAACCAAGAAGAGTTATTGCTGACTATCGGGGAACAAGAGGATGCAAGAGAGCCAGATGTGTTACCTGTCCTTTTGTATTGGAAACTAGCGAAGTCCGCGGTCCAGACAATGTATTTACAATTTATAACAGTTTTACCTGTATTACAGAAAATGTAGTGTACGTGATTATCTGTAAGCTGTGCTCAAAACTATATGTTGGGGAGACTAGCCGGCGATTGGGTAACATTTACGTTCTGTTAAAAATAAACTTGACTGCCCAGTCGGCAATCATTTTTGTCTTCCTGGACACAGCCAGCATAATCTACAGGTCACTGTTCTAACCAAAGTGGAAGGGGGTCGTGATCATAGACGTATGCTTGAACAGCGAATCATCCATCACCTCGGTACAGTACGTCCCAGGGGAATAAATGTAAAACAGAACACGGTAGATTAGATATTGTTTGTCCTTTTGTTATTTATTTGTTTATTTATTAATCTATTTTGTAATTTCTAGTGATTTTGGCTAATCATCCGTTGTTTGCCCTTTTATTATTTATTTGTTTATCATTGAGTTTGTAATTTCTACGTATACACCTAACGTTATTTTTTTCTATTTAGGCCATGTTTTTGATGTTCTTATTACAGGGTTTTAGTTGGAGACAACAGAAGTGAGACGTGTCTCTGGTCCACGGTGATGTCATGTTCTTCTTTTTCACCCTCGTAAAAGGAGTTAACTCCGAAAATTTGGGCCTTTTCTTTATTGTACATATATTTTTTAGATTTTAGTTTGAATTCATATTTTTATTTTTTGTTGTTCTCCATGCACGTCAGCTATACATACCTTTTTATTCTGTCTGATTTATATGGCATTAAGCTGTCTCGCAACATATATTTTTATTTTCAATATGAATTGTCGTTTTTTATACCGTATTACAAAGATTATTTCTCTGGTGTGAATCTCTTGGTCAGCATGATGAATGTATCGTTGCTTTAAGTCCCTTTGGTTGTTTGTTATCACACAGTGTTGTTTGTTATCACACAGTGTTGTTTGTTATCACACAGTGTTGTTTGTTATCACACAGTGTTGTTTGTTATCACACAGTGCTGTTTGTTATCACACAGTGTTGTTTGTTATCACACAGTGTTGTTTGTTATCACACAGTGTTGTTTGTTATCACACAGTGTTGTTTGTTCTGTAAGATAATTTGATTTTATTGCAATAGAAGCTACACAAATTGTTTGGCAGAACTAATGTCGGTATTATATTACAGATGCGATTATTGTATATTCTAAAAATCAAATACCATTTATCTATTTACAGCCTAGAGCCAAAAGTAGTTTCCCTGTCTGATTCATGTAAAAACGGTCCCAGTTTTAAAAATTCTGTAGAACTCACTTCTTCTCCGATTTTCATGAAATTTTCACTGTTAAGAGAAGTTTTATGTGCAATTTAAGCCCATAATTTTAAGTTCTTTGTTTCCTTATTGTCACAATTTATATACAAACTAAATTTTTGATTTCACAATTTACAAAGGATATAAAGTTAATTTTGACTTTGAAATTTTTAGCTTGTGTTTAAATCGTTATAATATCGAAGTTACAAGTCCTAAACTAATTTCAAAATTGTCGGAATAAACAGCTTATCAAACGCTATTAAAGAGTGAAAATGTCATAAAATCCGATGAGAAATGGGTTCTGGAAAACTTTTTAAACAGGGGCCGTTTTTTCATAAAATGCACAGGAAAATTTGAAAAGATGACTCACTTTTGGCAATAGGCTTTAGTTTAATAAACGTTTTACAGACAACATCAACATTCTATCTACAAAGTGAAAGGATGGATATCAAAATTGGGAGAAAGAAATTTCCTATAGCTCTTCTGAATACATTTAATACAATTGTTGTATTATTATTAGTACCAGTTACAGAACTATTGGTGTATCCTTTGATGAATAGAATCAACCGTCCGTTGTCATTGCTCCAGAGAATGGGTAAGTAGCTTTTATCCATGGCAGATTTTTAAACAGCAACATGGGTCGCACAATTTTAAAGCTCTTTACTGTGTACTTGTAAAGGAATGTCCAGCATAAAAAGTGTTGGCCACAATAAGATGACATTCTTGGTAAAAAATTTAGAACCGATTCAATAAATCTGTCCCCACCGTCAGTTTGTGACTTGTATATCTTTTGTCAGCTTCTGTGTCATCACAAATGTCATCAAATGTGGACGGAAACGGACCATATATTGTACATACACAATGTAGCTTTTTGTCATCTGTTAACAAAGGAACTGCCAGTTTTTGATATAGAAGCAAACAATAAATCAGTCACAACATCCCTGCATTTTGATTTGTCAAGAAGGTAAGGTAGGGACACATTTATTGAATCGACCCTATATCTGTTCAAAAGATCTTTTACCATTGACCTGTTGATATAATAACATTGTATCACACATGCATGACCGAACGTTAATGAAAAAGGCTGGTTTATAAATTCTGATTCAAGATGAATATGATGTTTTCCTTTTAAGCGGTGTAAGAAAGGTACACTTTCTAGCATTTTGAATTTATCATATCTTTTACAGTTTTTACAGCTTTTATCAGCGTTTAAGCTTTTAGTCTGAAACTATGATTCAATAACAACTACTTTAATTTGAAAACAAATTGGTGCGAAAAATATTAGTTCTCAAACAATCAGTTAATCTAACAACAAATTTACATTCTGTTAACAATATCTAGCAATGTAACAATATTGGCAGGTATTTAAATGATGATATTGCCCTTTTTCAATATGAGTTTACACTGTCAGTGCTTTTGTTTTTCCGTTGTTATGTAGATCTCGATGTCAGCTTTTAGCTTTGTCTTCTTTGATCATATTTGTGGGTACAGATTTGTCTTGGTTATTGTCCAAATCCTAAATAGATCCATAGAAGCTTTTCAAACTTTTACAATGGTATTGTTATTAGGATTAGAGATATAACATGTACACAGGATTTTAATTAGGGTTGTTTAAGGTTTAGAAAATGGGATTAACCAATCAGCCACCAAACAGATTTCTCAACACCATGTTCTAACTGACTATGCGTAGAGCAGATCATGCTTACCCTTCCGGAGAAGCTGATGATACCCCATGTTTTTGTAAGGGTTAACACTGCTAGATGCTTTAGATTTGTGGCGTTCTCGTTCATTTTTGTTTATTTATTTGTCTTTGTCACGCTGTCTCATTTTTTATTGGATATGAATTGCCGTGAGTTTGGATTTTGGATCTAAAAATTTTCCCTTTCCGCATTTTTGTTGCGGTATTCGTTTGCCGATATATTGAATACTAGGTCAGGCAATAAATGCAGAAAACATGGAAACTATCAAAATATGTTGTATTTTTTTCTGCTTGAAAAAATTATTTTGTATATGCATTTTTTAGTACAAAACCTCTTCTATACTTAGGAGTTTAATAATGTTTGACTTTTTACTGCATATTTAGTCTATATATATATATAAGATGCTAACTAATTTTCATAGTTACTTACCTGTATTCATATTAAAAGTATAAGGAATAATCAACTTTCTTTCCAATGTAACCAAAATAAGATAAGTGATAACCGATAGTCTAAAAACGAATACTCAGAAATACCAAGAACCAAAGACATTAGAAAAGAAGAACGAAACAGAGATACAAAGATGAACAACACGGACCAGATAATAAAAAAAAATCTTTGGCGAAATCTGGGGCACCGGCAGAGTAAGCACCTCCTGTTTCATATAAGACATTCCCATGTTGAAAATGTCAGTTGACTACGAATGAAACATTAAAACCGAAACGACTGGCCATTTCTTTTTTTTAGATATATCATTTATTTACATTAATGAAAGGAAGATAACAGGAAACACTTACAATGGCCGAACATTACAATCACATATCACAATCAACCAGGGAACTGCACAAGAAAAA
>MJUU01066088.1:25706-40163 GCA_002080025.1 Modiolus philippinarum
AGACAAAACGTAATTTAGAAAGATGGGTCGAGGAGTGCTCGCCGCTTAACTGCCGGCTAGCTCAAGGAGCCTAGTCTGCTGGTAAAACACTGTCGCACAACGGAAACACTCAAGCAGAAAAGTAATATCTTCTACATCGAAACTATCTTTAATGAGATCAACTACGTGAAAAAAGGAAAACCGAAACATCTGTAATGGCTGAAAAGTACAATTGCTACAGTTTACTAGGGAACTACACAGGAAATTGAGTGAAACCAACACGAACAATCCAAGGAAGATGGCAACAACACAATAAGACAATTAAAGACAAACGTAAAAACGACAGAAACATAAAGATATGGACACTATCGCGTACTTGCCTACTAATAGATTCTAACAAAACAATTCTAACACAAATATAACGTCACTTACATGCTTGATTTTTTTTTATCTAAAATATATTTGTCTAGTTTTATCAAGAATGACGGATGACGGGTAATGCGTGCATTGCAGGAGGCGCTTCACTGTTTGACGCATTCAGTCTCATTCCTGAAGTAGGTCACTAACATATACAATGTACAATGAAAGGATATGGAGTAAGTGAGACAAAGCCTCCACAAATACGTGATAAAACAAGCAATGGAACAACAATTTTATTGAAGTCACTACCTTTTTTCTGAGTAAATAAGATTATAGGATTTGAATATCGGTATATTAAAGCTTCCTTTTGCGTTATGTGACTACATTATGCTTTTTTTGTTCTATGATCTTTCACATTTAGTATCTAGATTCAGATGGATTTGTCCAATGAATGGGAGGTAGATGTTTAGGATCAAGCTCAATCTGAGCTGTCGTATATAGAATAACTTTCATGTATCTTGGACACATTTTACATCGAATACTGCATGTGACAAATCAATTTCATACCGGGATGATCATTTTTTTTAATTGTCTACGACCTTTCAGTAGTAACTGTTGAGTTGCTACCGGACACGTCCGCAATGGAAGGTGGGTTTGGCGCGCTTTTTTACACATCATGTCTTTTGAAATGCCTGTACCAAGTTTGGATATGAATAATTTAGCAAACATGACAAAGAAGCAACTTGTGGTAGATTGAGAATACACTTGCATTCAAGCTCTATTGATATTTTTCTCAAAGATTGATAATCCATATTTTCAGGAATTGGGATGGTATTAGCAGTGTTTTCTGTTCTTGGAGCAGGAGTTTTAGAGATTTATCGGAAGCAACACATATCACTCAACCAAACAATAGCAGATGAACATTTTAATGCCTCAACAATCTCCGTGTTAGCTCAAGTACCACAGTTTGCATTTATAGGGGCGAGTGAAGTATTTACTAGTATTGCAGGTAATGATTCGAATGGAGAACCCTTCACAGAATAGATACGACGTTTGAAAATAAAAGTTGCATTATACAGGCTACACAAAATTTGACCGATCGCGATCGTATCACAGAAAAAAACTAGTTATGTGAAACCGATTTAAAAATGAAGATGCTGTTTGAAAATGAATTAAATTATATAGATAGATTAACCTTTTTCAAAGTAGTTGTAATCCAAAACGATGTGAGGTAAAGATTAAAAAAAGGAAAAAAGCCTGTTTTAATATCAGTTTTAAAGGAAAAAAAATAAATGACTCTCTCTAAGAATCCTATCTTAATCCTTGTTCCTTGACGAAGGCCATTTTGGTTGTATGATGCATTGTATAATATTTGGAATGTTACAGTTGATATTTAATATCAACTAAATTTATATATGAATGTTTTGATTTTCACAGATGAAACATAAGTTGTCGAAACGGCCATATATTAAACTAAAATTTACATTGATTTCGGTATTTCGTTATTTATTATCACCGGGCCAATGCAACTGCTAGTTGACTGTGATTCCCCGAAAGTATTAATCAACCTAGTAATCAATCCTTCGGTGCTGAAACGAAAACCTTTTTTTATTTGGAAACTTGTAATATCTATATTTTAGATAATTTCATTTGAAATTAAGGAAAATATCACTCGTGCATAACTCTGCATGTCCTTAGCTAATTAGATCGTGTTTAGATATTTGTTCTCTATCAGCTTTTACACATATTTGGGTTTATGGCCTTCGGAATGTTTTTATTTTATATGCTGTGGGGAGACATTTATGTCAAAATAGCCATATGCAGAAACTTAATTCTACAAGTAACTTCGATGTTTTGTTACTTGATACATACAAATTTTATAAAGAATTTGTAATTTACAACATTTTTTCCTTCGGTTCAATGATTAAGTTACATTTAGATCTGCAGTGGCGACCATCTTGGAGTTGGGATCGATGCAAAAAATCCAAACAACTCTTTGATGACTTAATATTACCATTTCTAGTTAACATCAACTTTAAGTTATTTCTTAAATGTCTACCATTTTATTTCGATGAATGATGTCGTCGGTTCATATAGTTATTTTCTTTGTTAAGACAAATGCGCAATTCTGTAAAAAGAAAAAAACCTCCTTCTTACATTTCATGAAATTTCCCTGCATGACAACTGTCTGAAAATTTCCATATTCATACATACGTTTGACTTCATTATAAGCATTTAAAGAAGAATATGAGATGTTCTTTTTCCTTATTTTTGGTAGCATTCAGCTGTTATTTTCATTTACAACTATTCACTATCACAAATAACTGATGGTTACTTCTTGTTTCTACTTCTTTGTCTTTCATGTTGTCATTAATAAGCATTTCAAAAATAACTGACACTCTGATCCTTTAAACGCCTACAGGTATGGAATTAGCATATACAGAGGCACCGAATTTGATAAAAGGAGTTTTCATGGGATTATTTTTGGAAACAACAGGAGTTGGAATTTATTTTTCGTTACTATTGATAACTATAGTAAAGGCTATTTCCGGGTATAGCCCACCGGGTACGTATAGTATCTCACTTTTTGTCGGAAAATCTTATAATTTTGATTACTAGTATATAAAACTTGGTCGAAAACTTATCTTTTTGACATACATATATTTATATAAACTACATATGTACAGTGCCTCGTTAACTGCATGATCGGTTCATTTCAACTTTCAACAGACATTAAAGATTTTGAATGCCGAAACATCATAAAGGTTGTAGAGAAGAAAAAATGACAAACTGAACTAAAATTCTACAGAAGCCAGGACAAAACTAGGCAAAAGTGGACTATTCGAAATTTGTCATATGTCATTTATTGATATTCACCTACTAATTGCATAATTTCATGCCATAGTACAACGAAATTTACCAATTAAGATGATCTATTACCGCACACTGTTATGAGCAAAATATGCACAAAACGATAAACAACGTTAGATAAATATGACACTAAACTTCCAACGAAACCGGTGCTAGGGACCGTCATGAACTTACTATGAAGTGTGAACATAGCTCATTGTTGAAGGCCTCATCAAAGAACAATAAAATGTTGATCCATTAATTGGTCTTGCCGTGTATTTCAAGCAAAGATTTTGTATCATGTGCATTTCATCTTATTCATGTGCATTTCATTCATTTTGTATCATGTGCATTTCATCTCCATCATATATTTTACTGTTTATTTAAATTAATAAAAATTGATAAAAATATTTAAATCTTGTACAACACAAGCAATTTTTTGTTGATTATGGATATATCCATTTACAGAAAAAGCAGACAAAACTTGTCTCCAGTCAGTATAGAAAATAGAAAAAATAAAGCAAATGTATTGCTTAAATCATCTTTGACTTAGTAGAAACTGGTTGAATTTGTATATAGTTCTTTTGGGACTTCAGAAAAATGTTTCATCTTAAAACAGTTCATTTTAAAAAGTTCTTCTGACTATCCTAACCCGATGTATAATGGTTTACCTCAGTTATATATCCAATAATGTTTTTTAAAAATATTCCATATTCATTTTTTCTTTGAAATACTTCCCCATGTCGGATTGATATTTGGCATATGGATGTAAAATTCAGTTTTAATTTAGATCCGACCAAGTATATTTGTGCTTAGCTATTGGACTTGCACACTACTAGATTTAAGAATTTATCAGTTTGTAAAGGTTTTATTGCCTAATTCTTGTAAAACCTATCCATATTGCTTAGATCTTCCCCTTTAAAGCTTAATTGTTGCTTCCTTTACCGGAATTGACTTTACTACCGCATTTGGCATGTTCAACACGGCGGGTGTCTTATAAGAACCAGGAGATGCTAACGCTAATTGTGCGCCTGATCTCAACCCTAAGTGTGTGTCTTCATTTTTTCTGTGCCGTATTCATAATATGTCTTTGTTTCTTTGTTTTTCCGATGTTGCCATGGCCCTGTGATAATTCGTTTTAGATTGACGGTTCAGTTCTAAATTACTTCAGATATATGTAAAAGGGAATATATAAGTGAACTTCACATCATGGCTAATCCCATCAACTATTAAATTTTGTTTTTACTCTTTGATGTTAAAACTTGACCTTTATTTTCGACAGGCATATCACGTGTTTGCAATTAATGCGTCTTGAACCTTTTGTTCCAGATTCCTGGTTTCCAGAAGACATAAACAACGGAAAGACGGAAAATCTATTTTTTCTATTGGCTGGATTTATGTTCTTGAATTTTCTATTTTTTATTTACGTATCATCATGTTATACATATCGGAGCGAAGTTGATCAGAATCACGATCTTGGTGATGGACGAGAACAGCATTTGAGAAGAATTGCATAACCTTGTGCTCAGTATATTGTCTTTGTCTAAACGTACATACTTATATTTGTAATACGAATTTCGAAGCATTGCGAATGGTTTAAGATGTTGAACTAAAATAAAAGCAACGCCATAATGCTTTATTGTGTCCGATGGTTTTTTTTAATTTTGGTAAATATTGAAGAAACAACAATATTTATTGATAATATTTGAAACTGAATGTTGTGTTTTTCCTGGGTCACCAGAGATTCCGTCCGTCCTTCCGTCACGCGTTGGGGTCCAAAGTTTGGGTAGTATGAAATTCTTACATTCACATCCGATACTTTGAAAACTCTGCTGTTTGGTGCCTTCATTGAAGATGTGCGCCTTCCATTGTTTAACAGATAAACAAAAATGTAAAATTTATTCATTGTCAATCTGAAGTCGTGATTTCGTCAACATGCTTTTACATTACGGAAGTTAGTTTGTTAATTCTGAAAATTTAAATCCTCTACCCAAGACTTGTACTAGTAATAAAACTTCACACAGTTTTTTTTACGAAAGATGTGTACCTCCTCCTTTGGACAGATGGCAAATTCATCTATTGTTGAGGTTTGTCCTTTTTCCATATTTTTGTTCAAAATACTGTCCATATGCAGTATGCATAATCTCTAACTCTTGGACCTTTACCCAGTAAATCCTAAAGTTTCCAAAGATGTTTAGAACACATTGCATATTTCTTGTTACTTACAATGTATTTCATTGCTGAACGTGAATTTATTTTTCCACGTACAGAACCAACTCGTGTTAGCTATATTTTGTAAACCAGTTAGGAACAATTTGTGGACAATTTTAAAATGATTCTTTGTTGACCTTTGAAGTATTGTTTTGTGACGAGACTAAAATTATGTAATTTGCATTCAAGAAATTTTTGTTCAGATTACAAGGTTAGTTTTAGAATGGTTTCAGCTTACACGCATAAACAGGACGTTCTATTTAATTTGGAGAAAATCTTTGAGAGCTGCATATTTGAATGGAGATGTCGCAAGTCCGGAAATATTATTGGTCTTCTTTCTTTATCATTTATAAAGAAACATATTCGTTTAGTCTTATCTATGTAATAAACTGGCCAAAGAGCAATATATATATATCTACCAGAGACGTATAATCGTACTAATTATTTTGCATTTTTACATTTAGATTATCTAAGGAAGACTTCTTAGATATGGTGTACTTGTACATGAGATTATATCTCATGTGTACACATTGTTTATTTTTTTAATAATATTTATTGCAGCTGGAGTTAACTTATGTTTATTGGTCTCATTTTAATTTACTCCATATCGTTTCGTAAAATATTAGCAATTTAATAGTGTAATTTCGAAATAAAAATTATAATCTGTAAGTAAAGAGCAAAAGGAAATATTTGAGTAGTTAAGCACTATCTTATAGTGTAATCACTTGAAATGAGAATTTACAGGAATTTATTCAAGCAAAAATATTCAGAAGGTTAAACAATTGTTGATGATTCATTTAATAAAGGCAGTTTCTGCTATATACTGTATGTTATTATTTTTTATAATATTAGTACATTAGATAGAAGTGCACAACATAAGGGTGCAACAACATTATAAATCGTTTGTTAAAATGTAGATCTTTGCGGTCAATTTTGTGGGAAGGGTATGATATTAATTCGATGGCGTGCTATTTTTGTCCTTTTGAATACTTATACCATGTGATGACTTCTTGTCTTCAGAAATATATCGAAATTCTTATTAAAAGTTGTTTATTTAAAGACAGTTTAAATTGAAAGATCGTATATACTTTTCCTTTTTCCCACTAGTCGATACCTCTGCTGGAGGACTGATGGTCCCCGCGGGTATTCGCCAACCCAGTAGCTGCTACTTCGATGCTGGCCTAAAAACCGATCTTGTTTGGAAACATGCAATATCTTAATTTAGGAAAAAATGCTTTAAAACTAAGGAGTGTCTCTCTCGTGCATAGCTCTGTCCATAGCTGATTTTGGCTTTTCTAAAAAGATCATATTTGTTAATTTGTTTTCTTTGAACATTTACACATATTATATTACCGTTTATGGATTTCCAATTGTTTTGATAAGATCTGCTATGCACCGAAGATACAGAAGTCATAAGTTGTCGAAATGGCCATATGCAGAAACTATAAATTTACAGTTAATTTCGTTATTTTGTTATTCAGTACTCAAGCTTGTTAACATACAAGCAATGTTACCCATACTGATAACTTGCAGTCGTCACTGCAGACGTTTTGCGGTCTATATCACAATCTTGTTTACTGTTATGTTACATCTGTTTCCCAGGTGACAACAGATCTTTCCCTTAACAGCATTTATTTCTTCTCATAAATTTGACTACCGAGATAGACATGTTTAACACGGCGGATGTCTTATAAGAAACACAAGATGCTTACCCTACCGGTGCACCTGATCCAAAAATGCTTTTTATCAGTAAGGTCCGTGCGTGTTGTTTTTGGTACAGGCATTTCAAAAGAAATGGTGGGTTGAACCGGTTTTATGGCATGTCAAACCTTGGTTGCACTATCAATGAGTCGATCCAAGTTAACGCGAAATCGGTAATGTCAAATCCATGAAATATGGCTGAAAATTTAGGACATCGACACGTCATATTGGTAATTAGTTCTCTATCAGCTTTTACACATATTTCGATTTCCAAATGTTTTGATTTGATCTGTACTGAAGAGACATATGTAAGTTGTCGAAATGATCATATGCAGAAATTTTCTTCACAGTAACTCGGCATTTTATTATTTGTTAACACTGGGCCAATGCCATTGTTGGTGGATTGTTAGTCCTTAAGGATATTCACCAACCCAGTAGCCAGTACTTCAGTGCTGGCCCGCAAACCGATTTTATTTGAAAACTTGCAATTTCTAAATTTGGGATTTTTTTTTTTTTAAATTTCAGGAGTATCTCCCTCATACATAGCTCTATCCTTATATGATTTTGACCTCAGAATTCTTTGAGATTCTGTGGGTACATGTAATTAGTTTTCTATCAGCCTTTACACATATTTCGGTTGAAGGATTTCAAAATCTTTTGATTTGATCTGCACTGAAGAAACATAAGTTGTCGAAATGCGCATATGCAGAAATCAAATTTACAGTAACTTCGGTATTTTGTTTTCTAAAAATGATGTCATGTTGATGGCCACATAACTGAGTAAAGGACGAAAGGAACAACATGTCCCTGACTCTGCAGCTTTGGGTACAGTGTTTTTGGTCTATCAAAAGATCACTGTAAAAATGCATGTTCAACAGTACGCTAGTAAAGTAGGTATTATATTGCTAAGAAAGAGGAACTCCAAAATTGCACAATTCAAATCATCATGTTTGTCATATGTATACTGTAATTGTACTTTTTTTCGCGGGTACTTATTTTCGCGGATTTCCGTCTGCATACAAGTTCGCGGGTATTTAATTTCGCGGGATCACCATTAGACGTATGCTTTATATTACTTATTATGCATATTTATACTAATTCGCAGGTATTTATTTTCGCGGAAAAGTGTTGATCGCGAAATTCGTGAAAATAACACCGCGAAAATAAGTACAATTACAGTACCTTGGATTTTAATTATCCGTCGTCGCCAGTGTATAACAAACAAACCAAGACATAAACTGTGGTAGGGAAGCAGTAGTCTCTTTTAAATTTCCAGGTCATTGTGATAGATGACTAAATACCGAAATTACTGTTAAATAAATGTCGTTTCTTCAAATTATTGCTAAGGTAGTAATTCTCATAATTTTTGTTTCAATTGCTTAATTACATGATATCTTCTAATATAATATTTTTTTTTTTATACAGGACGTTTTTTTCTCTTACAATCCAAAATTCAGGAATATTTACGTCAAAAAATATTCTGAATTTTGGATTATCAAGAGCAAGAACGTCCTGCAATAAATAAAGAAATTGTGTTTGCTAAATGAGTTTTGATCAAAGTAGATACCTTGTGAAAATGTATTTTTCATTACCATAATAGTAGTTTTTGTGGTCAACTTATAGAATATTTCATTCAATTTAAGTAATTTAAACAAAAATGATTAGAAACATTACTGTAGCAACACTTTGGCATCTCCGTGCTGCAAATATCAAGATTTTTAGCACAAGGGAGATAAGGTCTTATTTGGTCTGAAAAGTCAATTTAATAGTGAATTCACAGAATTTTTTCATTGAAATGTTCTATGGGTATGGCTTTTCAGTAAACAGTAACACATCTTAAATATTGATGGAACAAAATAAAATGGTATAGTTGACCAAGATTAAAAGGTAAAAAAACACAAAAATATACAAATTCGGCCGAAACGTTGGGCAGTTTTCCCTTCTTTGCATTTTTGTCATTTTTATGTGTTTTTTACCTTTTAATCGTGGCAAATATACCATTTTTATATTGTTCCATAGTAACTTTGTGGCCATCGCACAACATATATATATTTTTCAAATATTGATGATTACTGAGTTTTTTAGTGTAAAAGAAGGGAGCAATTGATGAATTTGTCGGAAATGACCTCTTAACCAATTTTGACCAACTTTGACTACTTTGTTCTGTAAAGGAAATTAGAACACATGCAAGAACCACAAAAATATTTATATGAGAGGTTCAATTCATTTTTACCAATAAATTGGTAATTTATCTTATCGCATCTTGTCCTTTCCATTGCCTATCCAACACAAAAGAAAATCTTAAGGTGCAACTTAGAAATTCACTGGAATCTTGGGCCAAATCAACCCCTTATCACACCACCCCGTAGGCAGCTGAACAAGGAGAGTTGACGGGAATGAGCATTTGAACGGAGGGTAGAGAGCTCAGGTAAGACTTGAAGCGTGCAGACAATATGACCTTTTCGCATAAAACTATTTAATTGACAATTTTTGAACAAACTATTTTATATATTTTATATGACTATAGTTAGAAGAAAACATTTGAATTACGGGCTTTTCAAAGAGTTGTTTCACATAAAAAATAATTTTTGAACCAAAATTTAGAGGGTAGGGAGCTCCGTTCAATTGGTAGTGAGCTAGTATTTCATGTATTGAATGGAGGGTAGTGAATGTATTGAACGTAGGATCGCGAGCACGCAATACTAAATGAAAATCCATGAGCAATATTACTAATGATACAGTCATTTTAAATACTGAATATTTATGAAGGGAACCTTTAGGGGTCATCCTGTCATGAAATCACACATCTAAAGAAGTATAGCCATTAAGGCGTAAATTGTGTTACTACATTAGGCCGTTTTCAAAATATGCTCAAATGTTGTCGAAAATCTTGAAAGATTGTCTCTTGTTAGTCTTGTTCCTCGAGATAGAATTAATATGATCCACACCTGCATGTTTTCTGGCATATTAGCAGTCGAACATGTAAACAGCCTTTTGTGTCAATTTAAGCTATTTTACAGTTTTGCGGAAGATGAAACTGCTTGAAAGACACCGGGAAACAAAACAATTTTTTGTTGCGAGTGTAAAAACATTGGCCCTTCCGAATGACAGTTAGTTTAGTTTGGTTCTTGGGGTGCTATACAAGGAATTATAACAAAAACAAACGGAATTGCGAAAATCTGTGAAAATTGCATTCAAGTGGCAATTTCAATGACTGAATCTTATATAAGGGTATGAAAATGCATTCAATTATTTTAAATTATATCTAAATTACATTATAATAATGTATTCGTAAAATCGGTATGCTAAAGGAAATAATTTCACTGGAAAGTTGCCATACCTCTTTGTAAATTCCTTTTGAACGGAGCTCGCTACCCTCCAGTTTTCCGTTCAAATAAACTTTCATAATTTGCGTTGATATTACAAAATACAATTTTATAAAGAAGAAACATATTATTATTTTATGCACTTTTAAATCAGATATTCCTTCAAACATAGCCTTTTATCAAATGTTAACTATATTTCCGCAAAATATCCCATCTACGTCTGTACCCATCAAGACAGCGAGAAATGAGCGAGCTGTATAGGTGAGGTTATTTTCACTGTAGTAGTCAATACCACTCCGTCAAGGACAGTATATCGCCAATGACCAGTCTATCGACAACCATTATGTTAATTTCATGGACAAACTACATATTTGAAAACAAATCTCGATGTACTGACAAGGGAAGAAATAAGTACATATTGAATTGACACGTGCAGATTACAACTCAATTTACAAGAACGAACTGTGAAAATACCACAATCTCCATTTGATAAGGATTAAAATCGACTCTTTTTATACCTAATATACAGAATAATGAACAACTAGATATGGGACAAATATAAACTTGTTTATTTGTTTTATCTTTGTCATGTTTTCTCAGAGGGAACTAATCAGATCTCACCAACCCAGTAGACAGTATTTCTGTGCTGGCTCGAAAACTGATTTCATGTCTAACTTTGCAAGGTCCAAATCTAATAAAGAAAACTAAGGAGTATCCCCCTGGCATAGACCTGTCCCACTTACCTGTATCTGAATGTCGCATGTTTAGAATTTCCTAGAAAATATTCCCTTTTTATTTCGTTATTCGTTTCCCCGCGTGTCTAAATCACGCGCACAGACGGTCGTATTCATGAAAGGGTCTCATTTTGACCTTTTTGTAGATCGCTACAGTACTGTGCAACGTAACCCTTACAGAAAAAACGATCAGTCAGCCGTCATCCGTTCGCCAGGGAGCAGTCAGCGGTCAGTCTGCGATCAGTTAATTAACGTGACGACTTGTTATTCGTCCAACCCGTCAACTGACGCGAAACGTGACGGATGACGAGAACCCTATTCGTCCAACTCGCGTCCAGATTCGTCCATATATCACGTGATATCTCGGGTTAAAGATTTTGCGAAATATAGATTCGTTTCGCCCAGTGCATACACGATCGGTACATCATTGCAACAGATCAATCTTTTTGCTATCAATAAATTATTGCTTATCATATTTTTTCCTTTTCATGGAGTCTTTAATGAAATAAAGTTCGAAAGGAATTGCTGCATTGACGGGTGTTATTCATCAAAATTTGCCATTTCTATCGAGTTTTAAACAAAATAATGAGTAAAGAGAAAATTTCTCACTGATTAGTGCCTTTGTAATGACTAAAAGTCAAAATAAGTCAGTTTTAATTATTTATTTTTAGTTATATTGGAATTTTAAACAAACCAATGTGTATAAGAAAAGTTTTGCACTGACTGCTAGATTTGTAATGACTTTAATGAAGGTTTATAAGTGTTTTTTTTTTTACAACAATTGTTCATTTTCATGGAATTTTGAACAAAATAATGTGTTAAAGGAAAGTTTTGTACTGAACAGTGCATTTGTTATGACTTAAATAAAGATTTCTTAGTGATCTTTTGTTAAAATTTTTCATTTTAATGGAATTTTTAACAAAATAATGTGTGGAAAGTTTCCATCTGACCGGTGTATATGTAATGACTAAAATGAAGATTCATTAGTAATTTTTTATCACATTTTTTTCATTCTCATGGAATTTTTAACAAAATAATGTGTAAAAGGAAAGTTTCGCACTGACCGGTGTATATGTAATGACTAAAATGAAGATTCTTAAGTAATTTTTGATCAAATTTTTTTCATTTTCATGGAATTTTTAACAAAATAATGAATAAAAGGAAAGTTTCACACTGACCGATGTATATGTAATGACTAAAGATCAGTAATTTTTTGTCACATTTTTTCATTTTCATGGAATTTTTAACATGATAAATGGTTAAAAGGAAAGTTTCGCGCTGACCGGTGTATATGTTATGTGTAAAATGAACATTCATAAGTAATTTTTATCACATTTTTTAATTTTCATGGAATTTTAAACAAAATAATGTGTAAAAAGAAAGTTTCGCACTGACCGGTGTATATGTAATGACTAAAATGAAGATTCATTAGTAATTTTTTATCACATTTTTTCATTTTCATGGAATTTTTAACAAAATAATGTGTAAAATGAAAGTTTTGCACTGAATGGTGTATACGTAATGACTAAAATGAACATTCATAAGTAATTTTTATCATATTTTTTAATTTTCATGGAATTTCTAACAAAATAAAGTGTAAAAGGAAAGTTTCGCACTGACCGGTGTATATGTAATGACTAAAATGAAGATTCTTAAGTAATTTTTATCACATTTTTTCATTTTCATGGGATTTTTAACAAAACAATATGTCAAAGGAAAGTTTCGCACTGACTGGTGTATATGTTATGAGTAAAATGAACATTCATAAGTAATTTTTTATCACATTTTTTCATTTTCATGGAATTTTTAACAAAATAATGTGTAAAAGAAAAGTTTTGCACTGACCGGTGTATATGTAATAACTAAAATGAAGATTCATTTGTAATTTTTTATCACATTTTTTTGCCGTTTTCATGGAATGTTGAACATGCGTTATGTGTAAAAGCAAAGTTTCGCACTGACCGGTGTATATGTTATGACTAAAATGAAGATTCAAAGTAAATTTTCATCACATTTTTTTCATTTTCATGGAATTTTTCACAAAATAATGTGTAAAAAGAAAGTTTCGCACTGACTGGTGTATATGTAATGACTAAAATGAACATTCATAAGTAATTTTATCACATTTTTTAATTTTCATGGAATTTTTAACAAAAAAATGTGTAAATGGAAACTTTCGCACTGACCGGTGTATATGTAATAACTAAAATGAAGATTCATAAGTAATTTTTGATCACTTTTTTTCATTTTCATGGAATTTTTAACAAAATAATGTGTCAAAGGAAAGTTTTGCACTGACCGGTGTATATGTTATGAGTAAAATGAATATTCATAAGTAATTTTTTATCATGTTTTTTTCATTTTTTCATGGAATTTTTAACAAAATAATGTGTCAAAGGAAAGTTTTGGACTGACCGGTGTATATGTTATGAGCAAAATGAACATTCATAAGTAATTTTTTGTCACATTTTGTGATTTTCATGGAATTTCTAACAAAATAATGTGTAAAAGGAAAGTTTCTCACTGTAACCGGTGTATATGTAATGACTAAATATTATTAATTTTGTCACATTTTTTTCATTTTCATGGAATTTTTCACATGATTAAAACATGACCGAGGTATATGTTATGTGTAAAATGAACATCCATAAGTACTTTTTATCACATTTTTTCATTTTTCATGGAATTTTAAACAAAATAATGTGTAAAAGGAAAGTTTCGCACTGATCGGTGTATATGTAATGACTAAAATGAAGATTCATATTAAGTAATTTTTTATCACATTTTTTTATTTCATGGAATTTTTAACAAATAAATGTGTAAAAGGAAAGTTTCGCACTGGCAAGTGTATATGTAATGAATAAAATGAAGATTCTTAGGTAATTTTTTATCACCTTTTCATTGGATTTTGAGCAAAATAATTTGTAAAAGGAAAGTTTCCCTGTGAATAGTCCATTTGCGATGACAAAAATGTCATTATTGATTATACGATTAAAATTGATCAATATTTTTTTTATCATTTTCATCATTTGCGTGGAGTTCTTAACAAAATAAAGGAAATTTAACTATTGATTTTCAATTTATATATTCTTTTTATAGCCAAGTCCTTGTCACTGTAAATGTTAATTTTGTATAAAACCTTTATCACGATTGAATTCGTTTCGTTTCATTGGAAAATTTCAATTATCTATTAATCTATTGATTATTTTGCATATCATTAAATGACGAGTCCTCCCTCGTCAACTGTGGAATTGTATTCGTCAAATGACGAGTACCTGGGCGTGAACTGTTATGGA
>MJUU01066091.1:3624-46669 GCA_002080025.1 Modiolus philippinarum
TGAGCAATATAGACCTTATGAAAACCATGGGTGAGATCAGGTGCACCGGTAGAGTAAGCATCTCCTGCTTCTTATAAGACACCCGCCGTGTTGAACATGTCAATGCCGGAAGTTAAGTCAAATCTTAAAGAAGAGGAAAAACAAACATAAACTGTAAAGGAAAAAATCTGTTTCCATCTTGGAAAAAAAGATATCCAAAACTGGTCCAATATATCGTGTTGTCGACCATAAAACTTCTGTAGTGATGATTTTAAGTTTTTGGTAACGTACCCTTGCTTAAGAAGTCATTTTGTAATAACCGAGCTCTATCAAAGTACAGTCGTTCTATTGACCACAAACTCTTGAGTAGCGAATGAGTTGAGAAATGTAAACTCCATATACTGGTGCTTTTGGAATGTTGGCGCAAAAGGGAAGTGACTATGGGAAAAGTTAAGTTCTTGCGTTTGTCAAATAGCCTAGTTTGAAGCGTACCTCTGTTGTCATTTTCAAGATGGAGCACGTTAGATAAGGAATATTTCACGAAAGGATATGGAGTAAATGAACATGAGACCATAACACATATGTTAACTCCAACTGCAATCATGTTAATGAGCTGTATGGCCGTTTCGGAAATTAATTCCTCATCAGCAGTACTAGAACCCAAACAAAGGAAATCCATAATTACAAAACATGTTTAAAATGCATAATCAGTAATATCAAATATAGCTAAGCACAAAACTACGATGGAGGGAGTCAATCCTAGGGTTTAGAATTTACATAAATTTAGATAATAGTAATTGAACAAAGTGTACACATGAGATGTAATCTCATGTACAAGTACATCGTGTCTAAGAAAAATAAAGAGCACACATCTCTACCACGGGGAATTGTTTTCCAACTCCACACTGCAATAAAAGACAAACTCCTGTAGTAAATATTTCACGAAAGGATAAGGAATAACGATTGAAATTGATTCTATCTGTTATGAAGCCACTCTCATTAGTGTGGTCGCTCTCATTATTTGGTTGATCAGTATAAAAAATGCAACTTATTTGCAACCTATTTGTGTTTCATATTTACATGTTAACATGTTGATGATAATGACCATCATTTTTTACGTATCGTTTTGATGTGATAGATTGCTAAATTAAATAAAAAAAGGGGGACATTGAATAGCCAAAGCTTACAATGACAGGAAACAATCTAAACTGCACTAAAACACAAATGAAACATAAAATGGTATGCAGCATAGTTGTCAAGATTGCCATCTACAGAAACCGAGAAACTTAATTTGTAACTATGGCATCTAATTTGTAAATGTTTCTGTTTTTCACTTTTAGTTTCTTGGGTATTCATCAACCCAATAGTACGGACTAGCTGGCCAGAAAACTAAATTATTTGGAAAGTAGTAATTTTCTAAAATTTTGTTTAACTAAATAAGTTACTGTAAATTTACATTCTGTAGATGTCCATTCAACATTTTTATTTTCTGCTCAGTGCTGATCAAACTACAACTTTAAGAAGAACAGACATAGAAAGGTGTATAAAGCGTATAAAGCACAACTGATCACAATTGAGAGTGAAAAAGTACGAAAGCCGGATAGTGTCAATAAATTTTTTTAAAATTTTCTCCGTAAAAAAAAATCTCACAAAAACAAAATTATCTCGTTATTTCGAATTAAAAAATATTTTTCTCAGAAAAACAAAAGTTATTGCGTTATAACGCGATAATTATCTCGTTATTTCGAATTGAAAATATTTTTCTCGGAAAAACAAAACTTATTGCGTTATAACGCGATAATCATCTCGTTTAAACGCAATAGTTATCTCGTTATTACGCAATAATTATCGCGTTATTTCGAATTAAAAATATTTTTCTCAGAAAAACAAAATTTATTGCGTTATAACACGATAATTATGTCGTTTGAACGCAATAATCATCTCGTTATTACGCAATAATTATCTCGTTATTTCGAGATATTCTTTTGAGATGCTTTTATTTTTGTGGTCTCAATTCTGCCTTATCAGGGGTCCCTTGAAACAAAACAATAATTTGAATAATGTAGTCAAATAATTCTTATGCCTATCGAAAACAAGGGGAGTTTCATTAACAGGCTAACAATCTTTAATTATCCAAAAAACATGTAACAACTTATTGAAAATGCTCCAAACACATTAACATATACTAACTCGTTCCAACGACATACTAGTCGCGGCCACGGGATACCCATACATCATGAGGCCTTCAACAACGAGTTTTTCTCATACTCATGGCTATCTCGTGGTCACGGCTTAGTATGTCGTTGCCACGACATAGTATGTCGTGGGAACGACATAGCTTTACTGAACAAGTTAGCCAATGTATCGATAGTGAAATGTCAAAACGCTTTCCGCGTGACATTTCAGATCTAATCAATAAAATCGGTCATCACATTGAATTTTTTGTTATTTGATCTATACTGAAGAGACATAAGTTGTCCAAATGCGCATATGCAGAATATAAATACACAGTAACTTGGGTATTCTGTTATTGACATATCCTAGCTTTAATATTTGTATTGATGAATTATGCTGTACCGGCGCGCATTACTAAGACATACTAGATGTGTGAAACTGTTTACTAGTAACCAGATAAGGAGGGGGAGCAAGACCTTTTCTGTTAATGTGTTTTGGGCGTTTTCAGTCGGTTATTAAATGTTTTTGGTGACTATTTTTGGACCTTTTTTGTTCTGTTAAGAGTTATGACCATTTACCCGGGAATTTATTTCATTCAGCTTATTAATTTTGCGAATGCAGGTCACATTTTACATACACCGTCAGAACAAAAGCAATCCGATGCATTTTCATACATTTAGTAAAAGGATTCAGCCACTGAACTTGCCACTTGAATGCAATGATTACAATATTTGTAATTAAGTTTTTGTTTTGGTTCTCGGTGTTCTTTGAGTAGTACCATCCTCTCAAACACTGTAAAATACCTAAAATTGACACAAAAAAATGCAATGAAGGGATATGGAGTAAATGAGCACGAGAAAGTCTCTACAAATACACGGTAAAACAAAGCAATGGAACAACGCTTTTATTGATGTTCTTCATCTTGAAGTCACCATGAGGCTTTCAACAATGAGCTTTGCTCATACCTCATAGTAAGTTTAAGACGGCCCCTTGCACCGGTTTGAGCTGAATTCATTTCTAATTATCGAGCAATGCTACATCCAAGCTCTTCATTATCCATAAATGCCGGGTTGTCAAAAAGCATAAAATTAACTAGAAAAGTGTTCTTACAATCGCTGTCTTCCGTTGCCCCACAAAAAACTAACAGAAGACAATAAAACATTTAAAAAATCACAGGGCACTCATCGAGTCAGAATAACATTTTGAAAACATTTTTAACAAAAGGCTTTTTACAGCGATATTCAACTGCAAGTATTCCAGAAAATATAAAAGTGTGGCATAAATCAATTTCATTTTCGAGAAGAACACGTACCAGCGACCACTTTACACGATTTTTAATAACATTTGAACTAAGTCTGAAAATGACCAAATATAGGATCAAAATTCACGTCTAAAAGACCATACTTTTACTTTGTGTAAACTGTTCAAGGGAAATAAAAAGCACTCTTTGCTGTTAATGAGGTGGGGGACCATTTTATGTTAATGTGTTTGGAGCATTTTTAGATAGTTGTCAAATGTTGACAGACTTGAGACCACAAAAATAAAAGCAACTCAAAAGAATATCATCCGTTTCATCTATTTACGAAAAGCTACCGAAACACACTGGTGTAGGGGCCGAAAAAGGAATGTGCGTGGCTGTTTGGTACTTTATTTTTTTCACAAAAGAGTTATCGCGTTATAACGCAATAAGTTTTGTTTTTCCGAGAAAAATATTTTTAATTCGAAATAACGAGATAATTATTGCAAAATAACGAGATAACTATTGCGTTCAAACGAGATAATTATCGCGTTATAACGCAATAAGTTTTGTTTTTCCTAGAAAAATATTTTTGATTCGAAATAACGAAATAATCATTCCGTAATAACGCGATAACTATTGCATACAAACGAGATAATTATCGCGTTATAACGCAATAAGTTTTGTTTTTCTGAGAAAAATATTTTTAATTCGAAATAACGAGATAATTATTGCGTAATAACGAGATAACTATTGCGTTTAAACGAGATAATTATCGCGTTGTAACGCAGTAATTTTTGTTTTTCCGAGAAAAATATTTTTAATTCGAAATAACGAGATAATTATCGCGTTATAACGCAATAAGTTTTGTTTTTCTGACAAAAATATTTTTAATTCGAAATAACGAGATAATTTTGTTTTTGTGAGATTTTTTTTTACTGAGAAAATAAAAAAAAATCTATTGACACTATCCGGCTTTCGTAAAAAAAGAGCTTTCCACAAGAGAGATACTTATTAGTTTAAACATTTTTTTTCTAAAATAACGATATTACTTGTTTCCAAATATATTGGTTTCTGACCAGCAACGAATTATTGACTACAGAGTTGATGAATACGGTTAGCGACAAAAAGAGTGCCAACAGAGGCATCGACCTAGTGGTAATAAAGAACTAAGTTACTGTAAATGTAAATATTGCTTTGGCAGATATCAATTTCTTTTTACTGAAATTATATCTAATTCTTTGAATTCCTCAAAACAATTGCTGTCAGATCTCTTTTTAGTGAATTCTTTCCAGTTCCAGTGGCTATTTAAGGTTATCGAAGTAAGAGAAGTTTGACTTTGTGCACTGCACTATCTGGTTCAACATGGTTTAGCATGAGATGGCATAATGTGTTTAGAGCAAGTTGTGTTGCTGATTTATTAAATGTTGTCAGTAACCTTATTTGGTTAATTAGAAGTTTGTTTTATTATTGAAAGCCAAATAATGTCAGGAATATTCTATATTTTAATATGAAGTTTCCTGTTTTTAAGAGTACCCTTTTTATCTTTGTACGCCTTAAAATTTTGTAATGTTTACTAGACTGGTATCGAATACCACATAATATTTTGGTATTTGTAGTGAAATAAATTTCCAAATAAATACCGAAGCAAGAGCCAAAATCGTACATTAAGCATACATGGCAATATAAGGATTACATACAGATAGAGAATGTAGACGTCGAGCACGAAACAAACAGTACATCAAATTAACGCCACAAAAATAAAGCACTAACGGTGTGAACCCCTGAAAACAGGAGTGTGATCAGGTGCTCATGAAGGATAAACATGACCTGCTTCACATAATATTCTAGGTTCTAAATCTCTGGGTACGGGTAGAAAATATATTATTGTCCTTGAATTAATTCCAATTATCTATAAGTACTTTGCCCAGCTTCATATATATAAATATATATTTTTTTGTTTGTTTGTGTGTTTTGTTTTACGGAGTGTGTATTTATTTGCTTTCCTAATGGTTTGATAAAGTGGACAGATAAAGGGGACGTTTAGGTTCCCATAAACCTGTTTAACTCTATCACCGACTTTTATACGTGCCTGTACTTCGCCCTGCTGTCCCGAGTTCCTATTGTTGTCCCGAGTTCCTATCGTTGTCCCGAGTTCCTATCGTTGTCCTGAGTTCCTATCGTTGTCCCGAGTTCCTATCGTTGTCCCGAGTTCCTATCGTTGTCACGAGTTCCTATCGTAGTTTACGTTTATGTTTTGTCTTATTTGTGGTTTTCTTGTATAGTTCCCTGGCAGATTGTAGCATGTTATCGTAATTTTCGGCCATTGTAGATGTTTCCCGTGATCCCTTTTTTTTCATTGATTTGATCTGCACCTAAAAATACTGAAAGCCTAAATAGTAATCTGCAGAAACTAACTTATCAAAGTAGTTTCGATAATCAGACATTTACTCCAGACCACATTTCTCCAACCTGAGATACAATAGCTACTCTAATTGTATAAACTATTTACGGGTAACATGTATACGATTACTTTTTTTTTGTAGAGACGATCAAAGAGAGTTACTCGCCCTCAAAGTATTATAACAGCGACGCCTCCAGATTGTATGAATTATTTGACAACGGAATCTCAAGATGAAACCCACTGGATAAATGTATGTTAAAAAGCCGGAAAAATAGCCATACTTTTAAAAATAGCATGGTATTTAAATATAACTCACTCTCAATGTTTGCAAAAAATTACTGTACAGAATAAATATGAAAGAGGATATGGTATAATTATAAAAAAAAGGAAATGGGGTAACATCCCATCTCCAGGTTAAAACGACAAAAAAAATCATCTAGGGGTCGCCGTACGGTCTTTAACACAGTGAGGAACCTCACACCATATTTTCATGTAATCGTTGACAAGCTTAAGTCAGTACTCCGGGGTTAAATTGGCTGACGGTTCGGTCCACAATGTCGAAGATGTTTTACCTGTAAACAACATATTATTTTTTAACTACTATTTCATTCATTACGACCCACTCGTAGACGACAGATTTGTCGAAATATATCGGTCGACCCTTTTTATTGTTTCTATCCTTTTATTTTGCCATGTTTTTGTGCTTTAGGTCATATTTTAGATTATAAATCCACCCCTTTTAACAGCTCACATACTCATGTATCTCGTTATTTTGTTATTCATATTTAGTGATGGGTAAAGTCGGGGCCTTTTCATTAAACATCACACGAATTCACACAAGAAGATTACAGAGGAGAATGCTTGAATTCTTGATTGATAACATATTTGTAGAAGTTGGAGGACAAGTTTTCCCACAGACAATAAGGATACCTATGGGAACTAATTGTGCGCCAATTTTAGCAGATTTTTTTTCTTCACTCGTATGAAGACAGTCTCGTACAAGGGCTAGTTCAGAAAAAAGACAATAATCCTTTTATTTCAGCTTCCGTTATATAGATCTTCTCTCATTAAACAATACTCAATTTAGGGATGACCTTCATCTTATATACCCAAATGAACTTGAAATTAAAGAGACCACTGATAAACAATCATCAGCATTATATCTGGACCTATACTTCTCTAAACTGACAATTCTGGACGGCTGAAAACAAAACTTTACAAGCGTCATGATTTCGACTTTCCAAAAGTGAACTTCCCGTTTTTTGAGCATTTATATTCCCATATTTTCTGCCTAATGCGTCTACATTTCACAACTCGTTCGCTATTGCCGTGCCTGTAGTTTGTACAGCGATTCTGTCAACAGAGCAAAATTACTGTCTCAAAAACTTAAACATCAAGAGTTTGTTCAGTCACTGTTGAAATTGTCACCACATAAGTTTTACGGTCGTCACCATTATTTGACAGACCATTACAATGTTTCTATTTCAAAGATGAGAATGGATATTTTTGGAACGAGTTTATTACCGGACGAACAAACACCGACTGTGACAAAACCGGATTTTTCACTGGCAGTGCGATAGGTGCCACTCGTGGAGCAGATTATGCTTACCCTTCCAGAGTACTGATGATACCTCAGTTTTCGTAGGGGTTCACACTGTTAGTGCTTTAGTTTTGTAGCATTCTTGTTCATTTTTGTTCATTTGTATTGTCTTAATTCGTGTTGGATATAATTGCCATGATTTTAGATTTTTGAATTTGGAATTCTCCCTTTCATCATTTGTGCTTCGCTATTCGTTTGCCCATATATTTAGTCCTGCTAACCAAGATTTAGGACTTTATACTACCTTCAACATCAAGTAATAACTATCCTAGCATCTCATGGAGATTGAATTTTGTTTTGAAAAGTTACTTAACTTAGGAAATCATTTAAAACTATATTTAAAACATTTACAAAGCGCATAAATTCAAAACTTGTCCTTCCAAACTTATTAATCTATTGAACAAACTTATTTATAAAGGATATAAATACAGCATTGTTGTTAAATCTTTACTTTTGGTTTTTATTGGCAACGATGTTGATCAGCTCCTTAATGCTTTACTCCGTAACATTGGCAGTATTTGGCTTTGCGCAATATGATGTTTTGCTTTCATAATTGATGATGTTGTCGTTCGAAATCTATTTAGAAGTATTTTAATTGAAGTTTCATATGTAAGAAGGCTTGATATGTAAGAGGGCTTCATATATAAGAAGGCTCGACATCCAGCAATGAATTCTACTTAAACTGGTGCTAGGGGCCGTCTTGAACTTACTATGAGGTATGAGCATAGCTCATTATTGAAGGCCTCATGGGGACTTCAAGATGAAGAACAACAATAAAAGCGTTGTTCCATTGCTTTTTTTCCCAAGTATTTGTGGAGATTTTGTCTCATTTGCTTTTACTCCATATCTCTTCATTGCTTATTTTAGACTGGAGTTTGTCTCTCCTGCAGTGTGGAGTCCGTAAAATAATTCCCCGTGCGAGAGATGTATGCTCTATATACATTTCAGTTATGGTGTACTATTTCCTGAGAGAATTTCTCATATTGATGCACTATCATAATTTCAAATTTTGGCATTTTATTTTTTGTATTTTCAAATTTATTATTCTGGCCATCTGATTATTGTGCCCAAATCTCATAATTTTTTATGCCAAGTTTTCTTACTATTGACTTGATGAATGCCCTGTGGTTGTTTAAACGCTGTGTTTGTCTTCTATTGGTGTTTTTGTCGGGCAATTGATGACAACAATTGTAAGAATACTTTGCCAGTTGATTTTGTTTGTTGACGATCCCGCATCCATGACATGATAAACATGGATGTAGCGTTGCTCGATATTCAGCAATGAATTCCGCTTAAACCGGTGCTAGGGGCCGTCTTGAACTTACTATGAGGTATGAGCATAGGTCATTGTTGAAGGCCTTATGGTGACTTCAAGATGAAGAACAACAATAAAAGCGTTGTTCCATTGCTTGTTTTTCCCACGTATTTGTGAAGATTTTGTCTCATTTGCTTTTACTCCATATCCCTTCATTGCTTATTGATATCATAGTCAACGTATATTATGTCCTTAGCTAGCTATCAGTAACTACGAGCATTTGTCAGGACAGTACCTGTGTGTATTTGTCTTCATGTTGTATGTACTTCATTGTAAGGGTACTCGTCTTGATAAGTTTGACTTTTATGTAGTTTGATTTTTACTGTGAGTCTTTTTGTGTATTTATTTTTTAGTCCTTCACTACACATAGGGGGAGGGTTTGGATCCAAGAAAACGAGTTTAGACTTACCGCAATTTTTACGCCTGTCCCAAGTCAATTGGCTTGTTCTTGTCTTCTTATAAAAATTTAGTTTCTTGATATTCGGTTTATTGGATGTGGTTTGTTTCCATTGATTTTTCTTAACTTTTTCGGGCCATTTAGGGCTTGCTATATAGTGTTGGTTTCCTCACTGTTTTGAAAACCGTACGGTGACCGCTAGTTGCTTTGTTTTGGGTAGTTTTAACCTGGTGATGGGGTGTTGTCTCCTTGACATTTACCCCATTTCCTTTCATTTTCATATAGAGTATATCCCGCATTGATGTCTCTATAATTGGCCGATTTTAGGGTTAGGGTGAGGGTTAGTAGGTTTGTATTTAACGTAAATAATTCTTAAGGTTTAAAACATCACCCCTGTCTGACTCACATTATTTGATGCAATAGGCTTGGTGATAGTTATTAAGTACATTGGCATTCGATGTCCTGAGAAAAAAGGGATATAAAGGAAAATTCTGAAAAAAAAGACAAAACTACAAGAACACGGCAATATTGAGGAAACATAAACGGTAAAAGCATGACAAAGATAAAGCAACGAACAGAAATGAACAAGAAAATTCCATCAGGTTCTTCAAAAGAGTAATTATGATCTGCTCTACAGGTGATACTCGTCACTCTGCCAAAAAAGGACCTACATAATACATTTTCGGTGTTTGTCAATCATAAACTCTAGATCATAAAATGTTTATTTTAGTTTCGAAAAAAAGAATCATAATAACGATCTGTCAAATCAGGTGACAACTGTAAAACTCGCTATGGCGACAAATGCAACAATGGTTGGGCATAACATGGATCTAAATACTACATGCACGACAATAACGATATGATAGGTATGGTGTTGCTCTTTTTTAAATCAATAATGTCTTTTTGTTGATTATTAATGGAAGGTATTGCTTAAGGATGTTGGTATCCAAATCTTTAATCATGACCATTTTTCTGTAATTCTACAATATGTCCCCTCTCTTGTCGATATGCTAGCTACTTTAAGCTGTTCTAACTTTTCTATCTATCTGTTTGTTTAACGCGTTTCACCAAAGAGGTTGACTTGCATTCCGAAGTTGTATGAATTTCCTTGCTGTGGTCGATAAATCATCACCATTCAACACCAAGACACCAATTTTCCATTTTTATAGCTTTTTACATGTACAGTCCTGTTTTGCACTGAAACCATGTTTAAACATGCCTAAAATGATATGGTTACAATATTCTAGCGCATGTATGTTGTCTTCTAATACTCATGAGGCCCTCGGGAAAAATTATTTATACAAACTGTGTTACCCCAACCATATGCTACATGTCTTGAAATTCAGTCTTTGCTTTCACTGTTTCAAAGATTTATAGTGTTTCGTCTTGTGTTTATTATCATTATGATTATTTTTCAATAATTCTTATGTGATTTGCATAATAGGAAGTACGCTGATATGATTGGTTGAATTTACTTACGGTAGCAATTTCTGAAGTCGTTTATTCTTCGATAGACGACGTTGACCGAACTACATTAAAGTTCACCTTATAAATTCATACGCCGAATGAATCAACTAGAACAAAAACGTGTGATTGGCATTATAAAGTCAAATGAAAGTAAGAATTTAATTACTCATCATCAAATTATAAGAATTATAAGGATTAAACACCGTTTGAAAGGACTTTATAGGAGTATAAACGGGACCAAGTCACTCACAAACATATCATAAAAGTCCTTCGGACTTTTATTTGTTTGTGAGTTAATTGGTCCCGTTTATACTCCAATAAATTCCTTTAAAACGGTGTTTAATCCTATATTAAAGTAAAGAAAACACTCAAAAATAAAATTCTTATCTTTTCAGACTGGGCAAATCTTACGACAGCAATATGATACTGTTCTTGAAACAATATCTGTTTTGGAAAGTATGAAATATGAAGAAACAATTAGTGAAGAAGACCTCTTTTCTGGGCATCTGGGAAATATGCGTTCTACGTCGATTACGTTAATATGCGAATTATATTTAGGAATAGAAATTTCGAATGGATCGATTCCAGATCGGATAATTCCTGGTCCTGTACCATTATGTATGAACAGTGACCGAATAGAGAGATATGAGAGAGATTATTTCTTATTGAATAGAATTAAAAAATTATCTGTAATGTTTCGTACACAGTATAATTACATCAATGGTTCTTCAAATCAGCAGTAGTCTGTGTGATCTCATTGGTCTTGATCAAACACTGGTGCTATGGTAATTTATATTATTTACACATTATTTTATTTACTGACCTCTACTTATTGAGATGTTTTCATATCAACATGACTGTTGGTTCTTAAGTTTTAGTGTTCTGATTTACAGTTTTACCTAACTTCTAAACGGTGTCCTACAAGTTTACTCTGGAAAGATGTAAAAACTTAATTTTCTAATTCTTATTTACATGTATTGTTTTTCTTTAAAGTATTCTTTTTTTTGTAGACATATTTTTGTTTTGTCGGTTTGCTTTGTATTTTCTTTTTGTTTTTGTTTGTTTGTTTGTTTGTTTTTTTTTGTGGTTTTTTTTTGTATTTTGTTTTTGTTTTTTTTTATTTGGTGGGGTTATTGTTTATTTAAACGAGAGATGCTGAAATTTAAACGAGAGATTCTAAAACCCAAGGATAAACTCCCCCCATCGTAGTTTTATCCTTAGCTATATTTGAAATTACTGATTATTCGGATTTCGTTTGGTTTTATGCATTTTATACCATTTTTGAAATTATGGATTTCCTTTGTTTGGGTTCTAGTGCTGCTGATGAGGAATAAATTTCCGAAATGGCCATACAGCTCATTAAAATTAATGCAGTTGGAGTTGACATATGTGTTATTGTCTCATGTCCATTTACTCCATATCCTTTCGTAAAATATGCTGAAAGTCATTAGTTATCGAAATGGCCATTCGCAGAAACTAAATTTTCAGTACTTCAGAATTTTGTTAATTATCATTGATTTAAGATTCATTGTTGTAGTAGTGTAATGAAAACTGTTCTTAAGTACAGGGAAATAATTTCATGTAACGACTATGTCGTAATATTTTGTCACTTCAGTACAGAGATTTTTTTTCAGTACAGTGAAATAATTTCATGTAGCGACCATGTCGTGTCTTATTATTGTTACTTATATTATGTGCAATATTTACGGTATTCTTGTATTTATTTGCATTAAACTAAAATATAGTTACAGTAACCTTCTTAGAGAGAGTTACTTAAGCCATAATAGTGTAGTTCTCAACAAAATCATAGTGGGTAGCAAGTTGACTTTAAACTCCGGAATAGTTTAATTCTGAATCAAATACACAATGGAAGAATATGGAGTAAATGCACATGGGACAAAGTCTCTACAAATACATGGTTAAAAACAGGCAATGGAACAACTCTTTTATTGTTGTTCTTCATCCTGAAGTCACCATGAGGTCAAAACATCCATAACATCGGGCTATTAGATCAAAACTGTCATTTGGAACGAAAAGATTGACTTACTAAAATAAACCAATACCTTTATTACTGTTACACTAGAAACATATCAGAGCAACAAGCCGAATGGACAATTTATACACAAAATCATTCCTGACACTCCATAGATAACCCTATATCAATCATCTCACGAATTCCAACCAGACCTATAACATGTATGATTTCCAGGCAAAATGACTTTGAAATATCTTCACTGCTAAATGCAAACCACCTTACTTCCCCGTTTATCTCAACCTTTGACTTAATATCTTCCAGCAGGTACATCAGTGGTGGTATTTGGTGTTATCTTTTCTAGTAAAGAAGGGCCCTTACTATTGAATAGGCTTACTTTATTACTGAAGTCGATGAGATGTAGGTGGCATAGAGTAATTATATTTGATTCTTATACTGTAATCCTAGTAATTTTCGCTGTTGACAAAGGACGGTGAAAATTAGTAAAGACCGTGAAAATTAGTACCCGCGAATATTTCATAAACACTCAGAATTTACTATTTTTTGTTGTTGTTCCTAAACACAGCGAAAATTGAAATCCACGAATATGCCCCCACTCAAGAATTCGCGAAAATAAGCAAACGCTAAAATTAATGCGTTTACAGTAATCTATAATATCAGTATTTTATTGTTTATTTAGGGTAAAAAAATATCAATCAACATTGTCATTCTGAGTAATACCAGGAAATTTGTGCAGTTGAACAAGTGTAATTAAAATAGTTACTTAAGCACGAAATTATTTTATTCCTGAATACTTGAATACTGCATGCTTATTTGAGCATGGAATAATTTAAAAAGGGGAAAATTTAAATTTCATCTACATCCAATAACATCCTCAAAATCATTTCAGTTTTTAAGGGTTCATTTAAGATGTTTCTGTACGTCTTAAGCACACCTAAGATGTATTGTTATCCTTTGATAACAGTCACGCTTTTCTGTTTTGAAAAAAAAAACAACAAAATACCGTACATTGTGGGTTTTCTGATAGATGGCAGTTTTGAGAAAGTATATTTCTTAGTCAAATTAAACATGAGAAAGACTAGATCAAAAGATTTTTTTCAATAAACAGAAGACAACAATCAGCTGTCGATAATACGCAACATTTATGCTTTGCAATAAGTATAGTTAAATTTTCATTATTCAAAAATGTTTCTAAAGAAAAACTCGCCTTAAAAGACACCGGGAACAACTAACTTTAAGAGTCTTTTACTATTGTTTGTATGCTATACTACGCAATGAGGATATTTAGTTAGTTAAAAATGTTACCCTTTGTTGTGCTATAAACTGAAACAGGGTTTTAAGCAATCTCTCAAACGTAATGACCGAAAACAAAATCGTGTGATGTACATGCATTTGAAAATTCATAAGCGCAAATGGAAATACATGACGCATTTTTTATTCTATGGACCATAGCATTCCTAATATAGAACAACAAAACCTCTCCCCCGAAATTAACTCCTCTTCATCAGTTGCTTCGGACGATCGTGCACGATCTGTCAGCCAGAATGAATCAATATAGCAATTAATTCTGAATCTTAAGAACGATATTCTAGTCTTATTGGAGAATCTCATCAAATTTTGATATTTATATAATTACCACATCTCCCGATTTTACGTGCTAAGTTTTTTTTACAATCAACTCGATGTGTGCCCTGTATTTTATATGTTGTATTGTTGATTGGTCCATTTGTTGGGCAACGGATGACAGGGTTTGTAAGGGTACTTTGTCCGATATGTTATGTTTGTTGACGACCCCGCATCCATGACAAGGGTGATACATAGATGTACCGTTGTTCAACATTTAGCAAGTGAATTCCGCTCAAGCCGGTGCTAGGAGTGTTTGCTCTTTGTTGAATTCCTCATGGTAACTTCAAGATGAAGAACAACAATGAAAACGTTGTTCCATTTGCTTAATCTTACCATGTATTCATAGAGATTTTGTCCCAAATACATTTACTCCATATCCCTTTATTTGTTCATGGCGACAACAGGGCCTCATGGTGACTTCAAGATGAAGAACAACAATAAAAGCGTTGTTCCATTTTCTTGGTTTTACCATCCATTTGTGGAGATCCATGTGCATTTACTCCATATCCTCACATTGATTATTTACTTATCATGGTTTCAGATGTAAACAACCACCGGTAGAGGAAGCATTTTCTGTTCATTATAAGATACATTAATTCCGAAGGAAATTTCATGCTTATTTCGAAGGAAAAATTCACAATTTTTAGGGTTATTTTAAGCTGAGTTCTCGGCGAAATTTTGGCAAGAAGAGTTCGCGTTTAGTTGGTTTAGTCCGTTGAATAATGTTTAGCCCGGTTGAGAAAAATTACAACGAATTTCTTATCTAAAGTAAACTAGATGATGTTTTGTCCCAGTTTAGAGTAATGTTTAGGTACAGTTTTTGATATTTGAAGATTTACCTTTACCTAAACATTACCCAGCTTAATAGGGATGGGTTAGGGTAGAAATTTTAGTCCCTGCAATATATGTGTTTACAATTTTCTTATAAACTTCATATTTAAAATACCGTCCTTTTCAGCTATATTGTACATATTAACGCCAGGACATCCGATTAAAGAAAACATCACTATGTATATGTAATCCTTATACTAGACTTAAGGAATATGGAGACAAAATCTCTACAAATACATGGGAAAACAAGCAATGGAATAACACTTCTATTGTTGTGCTTCATCCTGTATTCTTGATGTATGATTTTGGCTTTGCTTCGGTATTCATTTGGGAAATTCATTCCGGTAATGAAGTCCTGTAAAGAGAAAGAAAATGTGTTAAAGGAAATAATCTATTGTAATCTGGGAAACAGACTCAAAACTGTCCATAACTGCCTCGTTTTTTTTCTTTATTTCAAAATTATTTTGTTTCAGTAACAGTTTGCCGATGTTTCAGATTTGTACTGAAGGGGTGACAACTCGAATATTTCAATCCGTCTATGGAGTTAAAGCAAGTGAGACAAAATCTATACAAATACATGGGAAAACAAGCAATGGAATAACACTTCTATTGTTGTGCTTCATCCTGTATTCTTGATGTATGATTTTGGCTTTGCTTCGGTATTCATTTTGAAAATTCATTCCGGTAATGAAGTCCAGTAAAGAGAAAGAAAATTTGTTAAAGGAAATCATCTGATGTAATCTGGGAAACAGACTCAAAGCTGTCCTTAACTGCGTCGTTTTTTTTTCTTTTTTTTCTTTATTTCAAAATTATTTTGTTTCGGTAACAGTTTGCCTACGTTTTAGATTTGTATTGAAGGGGTGACAACTCGAATATTTCAATCCGTCTTTGGGTGAGTGAACCATAACGAATATCACGACAAAGTAGATATTCTCATCGTTCATTGAAGATCTTATGATGGCTTTGAGTTGTTATTACTCCCCTTTGGGTCGTTGTCTCTTTGACACATTCCCCGTTTCCTTTCTTTTTTCTATCTACTTCTCAGGGTCTCGGCAGACCTGAAACAACGGCAGTATAATACCGAAGGAACCAGGGATGTGGTTATTACAGAAATCAACGTCAAGAGACAGGGCACCAGTCATAAGTCCTGGAGTAGAGAAAGGGTAGGAGATGTAAACTCTGAATGAATTTTGCTATAAAGAAAATGCAAGTTATGTTTTTTATCATACAGCCTAGAATAAAGTCTACCTCTTTTATCAATTTCAATAAAGGTCAAGTAATGAGGCGGATGTGTAAGCGTCTGTAGTATTGTTACAATAGACAATAGACAATATTTTATTAACAAATCAAAGTGCCCAATTTGAGCAGTATAAAAACAAAACAAAACAGTACATGGACAATACAGAGACAATAATTAACATTTATGACTATTATTGAATTACACATATAACATATAAAATATAATGATTAAAAAACATTGTGCCACCTGAAACTATTTACATACCAGTACCAGAGGGAGACAACTCTCATTGCAAACTTAATAATTGATCTCTCCTCTGAAATAACTGTTTTAGCAATTTATACAAAATTAAAATAATATTATTATCCTCATTACTAAGAAGCCAAATAAATTTATTATCATCTGTATGATATTTAAAATATTTGTTTAAATTACAAATCTGTTCAAAAATAGGTTTTCTTATATCATTTAAGCTACTACATTTAATCAAAAAATGGATCTCGTCTTCAATGCCAATACCACATAATTCACATTTTCTATCTTCAACTTTTAAATTAGTGTATCTACCTTTTTCAATATTTAGATGATGTGCACTTATCCTAAATTGTGTGAAAAGGCATCTGTCATTTTCTTGACCATATTCCAAATATTTTTCAGTTTTAAAATTAGTTTTAAATGTGCGATAAGTTCTTAACTTGCCACCAACCATAGCATTTCTTTTATTATCATTAAATAGTCCTTTCAACCAAGTTTTACTAAACGCATTTTTTAGAGAGACTTTAAGTTTATTAGTGACTGAACTTACAGACCATTTACTTGGTTTATTCATCAAGTAATCAAGTTTTAAATAGGAAAGAATATCCTTAATATTATTCATCCAAGACTCCTTATTATCTAAATCCATGGTTTTGGATTCAATAAAAGCATGATAAAGGATGCTATTAGTATCCGATATATTTTCTAGATAATGCCAATATTTAACCATATTGAGGAGCATATACATAAAAACAGGGTAACTTCCCACTTCTCCTCTGCAGGCTAAGTTGGAAGATTTAGTTTTTACTCCAAGTGCGAATTTACAAAATTTTGTATGGACTTTTTCAACAATACATACTCTTTGATAAATAAGGTGAATAAAATAACATGCATTATACCAGGTTTCTTTCCCTCCCATCCTCAGTCATTTCACTTCAATCAAATTTGATCAGCTTAAAATTTCTTTGAAATAAAGGATTACTTGATAACACTGTGAAACTTTATAAAGAATGATGCAAATATTTGTGTCAAAGGCATAAATCTTTATATAATGTCATCTTTCTGCTTTGTTATGAAATCCTTTATGTAATAAAGATAATTATATACGTTTCTTAATGTTGAAAGCTTTTGTCTCTCTTTACCACATTTAAGCAATAACAGTACATTATCTGAATACCCGAGGGCGTCAATCGTAGATATGACGGTCAAAATGCAGTTTATAGGCGACGCGTAGCGGAGCCTGTAAACGGATATTTTGACCGTCAAATCAAGATTGACGCCCTCGGCTATTCAAATAATTTACTGTTATTGCAATTCTAATGCATCAAATCAATTTCATGTTCTACTTTTAACTTGTGAATTTGTAACAATATTAAGAACCAGACTAAACAGGGAACCTACTTTGTCCGAGGTGTGTAGATGGTAGAATTGACGGTCAGTTTTGACCAATCAAAACATTCGTTATATAAATGTTGCATTAGAATTTTCATGACAGCCCTAGCACCGTTTTTAGTGGAATTTATTGCTAAATGTCGAGCAACCCTACATCCATGTATCTTGTCTTTTTGTAAGGTTAAGCAAATGGAACAACACCTTTGCTGTTCTTTTTCATCTTGAAGTCACATAAGAACTTAAAAAAATGAACAAACACTGTTACTTCACAATAAGATCAACGCTGCAAGTATAAAATACCAGAGGCTCCCAGGAGCCTGTATCGCTCACCTGGCTTTCAGTTGCCACAATCAAGGTAACAATGTAAGTTATACAGTTGATCTTCAGTTTCTCAAACTTTCGTAGGTCGAACACGTCCAATATCTTGAATGTTTTTTAAAGTCTGATCATGTTTTATTATATTTCTTTGTTGGGCTTTTTTGATAAAAATGTTCTTGCTAAGGACCACTCTCGACACCAGTTTTGAAGTCGAGACGTCATTTTGTAAATAGCAGTCAACAAACAATTTTCAACATCGGTTTTGAAGTCGTAACATCAATATCTATTTGGAATTCAAATTTCTTTGAAATCGGACGATGTTGAATTTTCCTGCCTTTTTGGCAGCCATTTTTAATATGGCGGTCAACAAACAATTTTAAACATCAGTTTTGAAGTTGCAACATCAAGACCTATTTGGAAATCAAATGTCATTGAAATCGGACAATGTTGAATTTTCCCGCGTTTTTTGCCGCTATTTTGAAAATGGCGGTCAACAAACAATTTTCAATAACGGTTTTGAAGTCACAACATCAATATCTACATGGAAACCAAATTTTATTGAAATCGGACAATGTTGAATTTTCCCGCCTTTTTTGGCGGCCATTTTGAAAATGGCGGTAAAGGAACAATTTTCAACATCAGTTTTGAATTCGCCACAGCATGGTAAGCATTTTATTAATTTACACTAAACCTTCATCTTCTATAGTTTTGGAAATAATAGATGTAAATTACGAAAATTTAAATAATTCAGTGAAAAAAGGGCAATAACTCCTACAAGGGTTTATGGATTTTCTTCAAAATTTCAGGGTCGGTAGATCTTGGTATGCTGAACATTTTTGCAATTACACTTGACCTCTATCTGCTACACTTTTTGAAATAAAAATTAAAAGTGCAAAAATTTTGAAAATTTCACGGAAAAAGGGCTATAACTCCCAGACGGGTTTTCAAATTTTCTTCAAAATTGCACAGTGGGTAGATCTCATCATGCTGATCATTTTTACTCCATGTCAGATTTTTGATATCTGCAACGGTTTTCGAGTAATTTGCAAAAAAAGCAATTTACCCCTATGTTCTATTTTTAGTAACAGCGGCCATGTTGTTTGGTCTACGGACATAAAAATCACAATTTGAAAGTGCATACCCTGGTGATGATTCAGGCCAAGTTTGGTTAGTATTGGCCCAGTAGTTTCAGAGTAGAAGATTTTTGAATAAAAGTTAACGGACGGACGGACGACGGACGCCGAGTGATGGCAAAAGCTCACATGGCCTTTGGCCAGGTGAGCTAAAAAAGGATTACAGGAAACACCTTCAATGGTCGAAAAATATAGTTACTTGCCACAATATACCAAGCAACTGCACAACAAAAAAGAAATTTTTAATGTATCTTTTTTTGGATGCAAAGCTCTCAATTAACATAAAAAAATATCTGGCAAAGTGCTGTCATCCACTGCCAGACAAAGAGACCAAAAGACAACAGGGCACTCATCAAATTGATTTTAAGAGAACTTGAATCGGAAGACGAGGTAATTATATATACAGATTGCCAGAATAATAGTTGATCTCTTGTTCCACTGACAATTGTCTATTTTCATTTGTGAACAACATTGTAACGATCTTTAATATTGCCCCAAAAAGTTAACTGTTTTCAGAATATTTTAAAAGTTGTGTTAATTCATCTTTTTCTCCGAAAGTTTTATGTCTGCAATAGTTGTCAACATTAACAGAAACGTTCAGCTAAGAATAGCCAGTTTAAATTTAAATTTTACAACACTTTGGATTTTTTTCTTCAAACCAGATTTTTATGTTTTTACTTTGTTAATTTTTAAACTTGAAGCCAAATCAAAAGAATCAAAACATTTCAATTCTTCTAAAAATGAAATTTCATATCAAGTTTGTATCATAGATATATAGTTAATAAGGACTTTGTTTTAACTTATATAGATACCTTCAGTTAACAGACATCCAAGAAAGGGATAAAGTTTCTTGATATTTGGGTTATTGGATGTGGTTTGTTTCCATTGATTTATTCACTTTTTTACCTTTTCGGGGCCATTTAGAAGAAGCATCGTTCCTTTAAGATGTCTGAAGGGTATTATTTTCCTATTACAGAATTTTGTGGAATTTCATTGTAGAAACATAATTGTATTATTTTTTTCAAAATATAAAATAAAATTTACCATGCATTTAAGCGCAAAAACTAGAATTGAAAAAATAAAGATTATGGATAAAAATGATAGGAAAAATTATTATATAAAAGAATAGCTTTAAAATTCTATTATAGATTTTGTTCATAGTACTTTGCGCGATATGTTATGCTTGTTGGTGACCCCGCATCCTTGACAAAAAGGATACATGGATGTAGCGTTATTCAACATTAGCAAGTGAATTCCTCTCAAACCGGTGCTAGGGGCTGCCTTGAACTTACTATGAGGTAAGAGGGTTTGCTCTTTGATGACTTCAAGATGAAGAACAACAATGAAAGCGTTGTTTCATTTGCTTAATCTTACCATGTATTTATAGTCCCATGTACATTTACACCATATCAATTGCGTGTGTTTTGAAATCATTATTTAGTATTATATAAAAAATAAAAACTGGGGGTCACCGTTGAAATAAGAGAGATAGATTGCGAAATATTAATTTCTCTAATGATATCTATATGAAATTCTTTATAAAATTATCCCCTTTGCATAATTTCTGACCCGAAAACCGATTGTATTGAAACTTGCAATATCTAAATTTTGCAAAATTGTGTCTAAAACAAGGAGTATCTCCCTCATGCATGGCTCTGTCCCTAGCTGAATGTTGGGTTTTCTATTTAGATCCTTTAGTTATGAAAAATAAAGGAAATGGGGTAAATTTCAAGGAGACAACATCCCATATCCAAGTTAAAACGACCCACAACAAAGCATCTAGGGGTCACCGTACGGTCTTCAACACAGTGATGAACCTCACACCATAAAGCAAGCCCTAAATGACCCAGAAAGAGTAAAAAAGTGAATAAATCAATGGAAACAAACCACATCCAATAACCCAAATATCAAGAAACTAAAATTTTATAAGAAGACACGGACAAGCCAGTCACCAACATATTCCTGACTTGGGACAGGCGCAAAAATTGCGGTGGGGTTAAACTCGTTTTCTTGGATCAAAGCCCTCACCCTATGTGTGGTAAATGGCTAAAAAATAAATACACAAAAAGACTCAAAGTAAAAATCAAACTAGAATAAAGTCCAACTTATCAAGACGAGTACCCTTACAATGAAGTACATAAAACATGAAGACAATACAAACAGGTACTGTCCGGACAAATGCTCGCAGTTACTGACAGCTAGCTAAGGACATAATTTCCATTGACTATGATATCAAGCCTTCCTACGTATGAAACTTCAATTGAAATACTTCTTAATAGATTTGGTGTAACAAGTTATTTGTTCTCTATCAGCTTTAACGTGTTTTTCGGTTAATGATCTTCCAAATGTTTTGGTGTGATTTGCACTGGTGAGACATAAGTTGTCGTAATGCGCATATGGAGAAAATAAATTAACAGTATCTTTGTATTATTTTTATTTCTGTGTTCTGTAAATCTAGCAATAGATTTAAAGTACACATGTTTTAGTTTACTTTCTTGTAAATGTTGTAAAAATGACAAGGAATAAATATTTTAAATACTTTGGAACTTTCTTTTCATTTAAAATAACTATTTTCTAAAATTTCTTAATGAATGAAACTTAAATGAACAAGTATCAGACAAAAATGGCAGAAAAATACCAAAGAGACACCTTAAAGAGTAATATTGTTACGTTTTTGTGGGGAGGTGGTGGAAAGAGCATTACTTTATCAGACAGAAACCCTGATTCATGTGATATAAGTGTGTTTCATGTGATACAACCGAAGGATTTGTGTGATATAACCGAAGGATTAACTCCCCCATCGTAGTTTTGTCCTTAACTATATTTGATATAACTGATTATTCGGATTTCGTTTGGTTTTATGAATTTTAACATTTTTTGAAATTATGGATTTCCTCTGTTTGGGTTCTTGTGCTGCTGATGAGGAATACATTTCCGAAATGGCCATACAGCTCATTAAAATTATTTCAGTTGGAGTTAACATATATGTTATGGTCTCATGTTCATTTACTCCATATCCTTTCGTTAAATATTCATCCGTAGAGCAAAAAGAAGAAGAAGTAGACGAAAGTTATCCCAGTCTTAATTCTATTAAGAAAAAAATGTAACGGCAGACAGTAGTTGTATTCTGATAAGGGATAATAAATCTACTAAAACATGAATGGCGATTACAGAAAAAAAAACAATTATAGAAGACGGAGCTAAAGGCTAATATAGTTAAACAATTGGAGGAGGAATCACATTTACAAACTAAAAAGAGAGGGATAGTGAGTAAATGTACATGAGGCAAAGTCCACAAATACATGTTAAAACAAAGCAATGGATTAACGCTTTTATTCATATTCCGAATTGCTAAAGATGGTGAATCAATAGGTATGTCTAAAAAAGGTATTAAAGGTTAGGTTAGTATACCGAATGAAAGAAGATCTTCATTTAATCGAGTATACATTTGTGTCCTTATTTCACCTTTCGCCTTTCAGAATATTTCATATAAATGCGGCTTAATAAGAATGAAGGAAAAGATCGGAAGTAGAGATGCACAAATAGTGTCCATTGAAATACCAACTTTCTACTAATTTATAAATAAAAAAACGACAGTTATCGTAAATCTGCAGTATTAATAATATAAACATGTCAAAATATTTCAATACTAGGTGATCCTTTATCCCTTTCTTGGATGTCTGTTAACTGGAAGTATCTATGTAAGTTAAACCAAAGTCCTTATTAGCTATATATCTATGATACAAACTTGATATTTGATAAAACTGAAATTTCATTTTTAGAAGAATTGAAATGTTTTGATTCTTTTTATTTGGCTTCAAGTTTGAAAATTAACAAAGTAAAAACATAAAAATCTGGTTTGAAGAAAAAAATCCAAAGTGTTGTAAAATTTAAATTTAAACTGGCTATTCTTGGCATTTTAAATTTCTTTTTTGTTGTTCATTTGCTTGGTATATTGTGAAGTAACAGTGTTTGTTCATTTTTTAAAGTTCTTATGTGACTTCAAGATGAAAAAGAACAGCAAAGGTGTTGTTCCATTTGCTTAACCTTACAAAAAGACAAGATACATGGATGTAGGATTGCTCGACATTTAGCAATAAATTCCACTAAAAACGGTGCTAGGGCTGTCATGAAAATTCTAATGCAACATTTATATAACGAATGTTTTGATTTGTCAAAACTGACCGTCAATTCCACCATCTACACACCTCGGACAAAGTAGGTTCCCTGTTTAGTCTGGTTCATAATATTGTTACAAATTCACAAGTTAAAAGTAGAACATGAAATTGATTTGATGCATTAGAATTGCAATAACAGTAAATTATTTGAATAGCCGAGGGCGTCAATCTTGATTTGACGGTCAAAATATCCATTTACAGGCTCCGCTACGCGTCGCCTATAAACTGCATTTTGACCGTCAAATCTACGATTGACGCCCTCGGGTATTCAAATAATGTACTGTTATTGCTTAAATGTGGTAAAGAGAGACAAAAGCTTTCAACATTAAGATACGTATATAATTATTTTTATTACATAAAGGATTTCATAACAAAGCAGAAAGATGACATTATTAATTTCAACAAAGATTTATGCCTTTGACACAAATATTTGCATAATTCTTTATAAAGTTTCACAGTGTTATCAAGTAATCCTTTATTTCAAAGGAATTTTAAGCTGATCGACTTTGGATTAGGTGAAATGACTGAGGATGGGAGGGAAAGAAACCTGATAATGCATGTTATTTTATTCACCTTATATATCAAAGAGCATGTAACAATACTACAGACGCTTACACATCCGCCTCATTACTTGACCTTTATCCGGAAATTGATAAAAGAGGTAGTCTTTATACTAGGCTGTATGATAAACGATATGACTTTACTTTTACAAAAGATAACTTGCATTTTCTTTATGGCGAAATTCATTCAGTGCCAGAGTTTACATCTCCTACCCTTTCTCTACTCAAGGACTTGTGACTTGACGTAGATTTCTGTAATAACCACATCCCTGGTTCCTTCGGTATTCTACTGCCGTTGTTTCGGGTCTATCGAGACTCTGAGAAGTAGATATCTACTCGTTATGGTTCACTCACCCAAAGGCGGATTGAAATATTCGAGTTGTCACCCCTTCAATACAAATCAAACTGTTACCGAAACAAAATAATTTTGAAATAAAGAAAAGAAAAAAGAAAAAAAAACAAGGCAGTTGTGGATAGCTTTGTGTCTGTTTCCAAGATTACAACAGATAATTTCCTTTAACAAATTTTCTTCTCTTTACTGGACTTCATTACCGGAATGAATTTTCCAAATGAATACCGAAGCAAAAGCCAAAATCATACATCAAGAATACAGGATGAAGCAAAACAATAAAAGCGTTATTCCATTGCTTGTTTTCCCATGTATTTGTATAGATTTTGTCTCACTTGCTTTAACTCCATATCCTTAAGTTTAGTATAAGGATTACATACACGTAGAGTCGGATGTCCTGGCGTTAATATGTACATTATAGCTGAAAAGGACGGTATTTGAAATATGAAGTTAATAAGAAAATTGTAAACACATATATTGCAGGGACTAAAATCTCTCCCCTAACCCATCCCTATTAAGCTGGATAATGTTTAGGTAAAGGGAATTCTTCAAATATCAAAAACTGTACCTAAACATTACTCTAAACTGGGACTTACTTTAAATAAGAAATTTGTTTTCATTTTTTTTCAACCGGGCTAAACATTATTCAACGGACTAAACCAATTAAACGCGAACTCTTCTTGCCAAAATTTCGCCGAGAATTCAATTTAATAGGGTATAACCGCTAAAATAACCCTGAAAATTGTGAATTTTTCCTTCGAAATTAACGTGAAATTTCCTTCGGAATTAATGTATTTTAAAATAACAGAAAATGCTTCCTCTACCGGTTGTTGCTTACATCTGTGACCATAATAAGTAAATAATCAATGGAAGGATATGGAGTAAATGTACATGGATCTCCACAAATAGATGGTAAAACCAAGAAAATGGAACAACGCTTTTATTGTTGTTCTTCATCTTGAAGTCCCCATAAGGCCGTGTTGTCGCCATGAACAAATACAGGGATATGGAGTAAATGTATTTGGGACAAAATCTCTATAAATACAGGGTAAGATTAAGCAAATGAAACAACGTTTTCATTGTTGTTCTGCATCTTGAAGTTACCATGAGGAATTCAACAAAGAGCAAACACTCCTAGCACCGGCTTTAGCGGAATTCACTTGCTAAATGCTGAACAACGGTACATCCATGTATCACCCTTGTCATGGATGCGGGGTCGTCAACAAGCATAACATATCGGACAAAGTACCCTTACAAACCCTGTCATCCGTTGCCCAACAAATGGACCAATCGACAATACAACATATAAAATACAGGGCACTCATCGAGTTGATTGTAAAAAAACTTGGAAAGTAAAATCGGGAGATGTGGTCAATATATAAATATCAAAATTTGAGGAGATTCTCCAATAGGCTTATTCGCCGTGACGTCACAACCTCGATATTTTTACCTAGACTAGAATATCGTTCTTAAGATTCAGAATTAATTGCTATATTGATTCATTCTGACTGACAGATCCTGCTCGACCGTCCGAAGCAGCTGGTGAAGGGGAGTTAATTTCGGGGGAGAGGTTTTGTTGTTCTATATTAGAAATGCTATGGTCCATAGAATAAAAAAAATGCTTCATATATTTCCATTTGCGCTTATGAACTTTCAAATGCATGTACATGTACATCACACGATTTTGTTTTCGGTCATTACTTTTGAGAGATTGCTTAAAACACGCTTCAGTTTATAGCACAACAAAGGGTAACATTTTTAATTCACAGTAAATTCGGTATTTTAGTTATTTTAACTAACCAGATATCCTCATTGCGTAGTATAGCATACAAACAATAGTAAATGACTCTTAAAGTTAGTTGTTCCCGGTGTCTTTTTAGGCGAGTTTTTCTTTAGAAACATTTTTGAATAATCAAAATTAAATTATACTTATTGCAAAGCATAAATGTTGCGTATTATCGACAGCTGATTGTTGTCTTCTGTTTATTGAAAAAATCTTTTGATCTAGTCTTTCTAATATTTAATTTGATTTAGAAATATACTTTCTCAAAACTGCAATCTATCAGGAAAACCAACAGTGTACGGTATTTTGTTTTTTTCCACAACAGAAAAGCGTGACTGTTATCAAATGATAACAATACATCTAAGGTTTGCTTAAGTCATGCAGAAACATCTTAAATGAACCCTTAAACTGTAAAACTGTCAAACTTAAATGATTTTGAGGATGTTATTGGATGTAGATGAAATTAAAATTTTTCCCTTTTTTAAAATTATTCCATGCTCAAATAAGCATGCAGTATTAAAGCATTCGGGAATAAAACCTAAAACAATTTCGTGCTTAAGTAACTGTTTTAAATACACTTTTTCAACTGCGCAAATTCCCTGGTATTACTCAGAATGACAATGTTGATTGATATTTTTTACCCTAAATAAACAATAAAATACTGATATTATAGATTATTACATACTTAGTAGAAATAAAAGCGTTTTTGTATGATCAATATGACCGGAAGTAAACTGTCCATATTTTCACACCCCAGGAAAATAATAGGTTATGTTATGCTCCTCGTGCATCTCAGACAAAATAAACGACTTCCGGTCCATATTGGCCTGGGCAAATAAACTACTTCTGGTCCATATCGGCCTGGCATTTCTAAACGCCGGAAGTATGTAATAAAAAGTTTAATACATGTGCATTTCCATATTGACCTGATTATCATCCCTCGACCCATAATGTCCCTCGACTTCGCCTCTGGCCAATATGGGTGTCTCGGAATGATAACCAGGCCAATATGGAAATGCCCATGTATTAATCTGTATTTATTATCCCCGCACTTTCGAATGAAAGTTCGGAGATATTGTTGTTGGGTTGGCCTCGTCCGTCCGTCTGTCCGTCCGTCCGTCACAAATCCTTGCGACGCGAACTCCTCCTACATTTTTGGATTTAGGGTTTTAATTTTGTTATAGAACTGTATCATATATGCTGCAGATGCACAATAAGCTTTCGGATTTTTAATATTGGTCTTGGTGCAAACAAGAGGCAACAGGATGTCGATTTGACAAAGACCACAAAATGTGGATTGTGAGACATATGGCATGCGACGCAAACTCATCCTACATTTTTGGATTTATGGATTTAATTTTGTTGCAGAATTGTTGCATATAGTCTGTAGATGCGCAATAAGCTTTCAGAATTTTGATTCCGGTTCCAACTTTGGTAAATTTCCTGAAAATGTCAAACACTGATATTTTTGGACATTTTGGTATATAATCTTATATTTTGGCAAGTATTTGGAAAAATAAAAATTCTGAAATCTTAGAATTCGAAAATGTGATTGCAATTTTGGTAAATATCCTGAAAGTCTCAAAGACCACTTATTTTTTGGAAATCTACCTAGCAACCATACTTTTAGCATTTGTTTTGATAAGGTTAATCGTTTTCATCAATTGGATTTCAAAAATATTTGATTCCAATTTTGGTAAATTTCCTGAAAGTGTCAAAGACCACATATTTTTTGGAATTCTACCTAGCAACCAAACTGTTAGCATTTGTTTTGATAAGGCCAATCATTTTCACCAAATGGATTTAAAAGGTATTCCAAATTTGGTAAATTTCCTGAAATTGTCAAAGACCACTAATTTTGGGAATTCTACATGGAAACCATAGTTAAAAAAATTTGTTAGAATTAGAAGAAACATTTCACCAATTCGATTTCCAAAATATATGATTTCAAGTTTGGTAAAATTCCTGAAAGTCTCATAGACTACTTATTTTTTGAATTCTGTCTAACAACCATATATTTTTTAATTCCTTATGGTAAAAATAGTGACTGTCCCAGGGTCTATAGCTGTTTTCTGTGTCTAACAGGGGTGCAGGGATCACTGTCGTTTCCGACAGTCATTACTCTAGTTGTAAACGTATTAATTATAGCGTTGCTTATTTTCGCGGTTTCTCGAGTGGGGGCATATTCTTGGGTTACAATTTTCGCTGTTTTTAAGAACAACAACAAAAAATAGTAAATTCTGAGTGTTTATGAAATATTCACGGGTACTAATTTTCACGGTCCTTTGTCAATAGCGAAAATAGCGAAAATTGCTAGGATTACAGTATAAGAATCAACTATAATTACTCTATGCCACAAATACATTACAATCTACATCTCACCGACTTCAGTAATAAAGTAAGCCTTTCAATAGTAAGGGTCCTTCTTTACTAGAAAAGATAATACCAAATATCACAAGTGATGCACTGGCTGGAAGGTATTATGTCAAAGGTTGAGATGAATGGGGAAGTAAATTGAGGTTTGCATTTAGCAAAAATACGTGAAGATATTTCAAAGTCATCATACATTTTATAGGTCTAGTTGCAATTCGTGAAATGATTTATATAGGGTTATCTATGGAGTGTCAGGAATGATTTTACTATTCGACTAGTTGCCCTTATATGTTCGTGCTGTAACAGTACTAAAGGTATTGGTTTGGTTTTATAAATTAATCTTTTCGTTCAAAATGACAGCTTTGACCTAATAGCCCGATGTTATGGATGATTTGGCCTCATGGGGACTTCAAGATGAAGCGTTGTTCCTTTGCTTGTTTTTCAACATGTATTTGTAGAGACTTTGTCTCATGTGCATTTGCTCCATTTCTTCCATTGTTTATTTGATTAAGGATTAAACTATTCCGGAGTTTAAAGTCAACTTGCTACCCACTATGGTTTTTGTTGAGAACTATACTATTATGGCTAAAGTAACTCTCTCTAAGAAGGTTGAAACTTTAATGTTTAAATGCAAATAAATACACGAATTACGTTAAAATATTGCACATAATATTAGTTACAAAAATAAGACACGACATGGTCGCTACATAAAATCATTTCACTGTACCGAAAAAAAAATCTCTGTACTGAAGAGCAAAAATATATTACGACACAGTCGTTACATGAATTTATTTCTCTGTACTTAAGAAAAGTTTACATCATTGCACTACAACAACAACAAATTTAAAATCAATAATATTTAACAAAGTTCCGTACTACTGAGAATTTAATTTCTGCACATGATGATTTCGACAACTTACGACTTCCAGCATAAAAACAATAATCCCACCAAAATAAAACAAAGCATCAACAAGAATAAAAAAAAAAAAAAAACAAAAGCAAAAAACAAAAAAAACAAAACAGAAAAGGAAAAAAAAAGAAATAAACAAAAACAAAAAAATAAGAAAAAAATAACAATAAAAAGAGACAAAGCAAAACAAACTGACAAAAATCGAAATTTGTCTACAAAGACAAAAAAAGAAAGCATTAAAGTAGAATACAAATAGAAAATTAAGTTTTTACATACTTTTTCAGAGGGAACTTGTAATACGCCGTTGAGACGTTAGGTATAACTGGAAATCAGAACACTATAACTTAAGCAACAACAGTAATGTTGACATCTCCATAAGTAAAGGTCAAGACTGGGTTGCACAAAAGTTAATAGACTATTAAATATTTAATAGTCTATTAAGCTTTAACAGTTCCTACTAATTTAATAGACTATTAACTTTTAATAGACTATTAAGTTTTAATTGAGCTTTGTGCAACCCAGTCCTGTATATAAAAGAATAAGTTATTAATATTAATTACCATAGCACCAGTGTTTGATCAAGACCAATGAGATCACGAGTATTTGGTCAACAGAATTTTGGAATAAATACTACTGATTTAAAGAACCATTGATGTTGTAATACTGTGAACGAAACATTACAGATGATTTTTTAATTCTATTTAGTAAGAAATAATCTCTTTCATATCTCTCTATCCGGTCGTTGTTCATACATAGTGGTACAGGGCCAGGAATTTCTCGATTTGGAATCGATCCATTCGAAATTTCTATTCCTAAATATAATTCGCATAGTAACGTCATCGACGTAGAACGCATATTTCCCAGGTGCTCAGAAAATAGGTCTTCTTCACTAATTGTTTCTTCATATTTCATACTTTCCAAAACAGATATTGTCTCAAGAACTGTATCATATTGCTGTCGTAAGATTTGCCCAGTCTGAAAAGATAAGGAGCTTTATTTTTGGGTATTGTCTTTAATTTGATATAAAAAAGTAAAAAGAAACACAAGATAAAACACTTTAAATCATTGAAGCAGCGAAGGCAAAGACTGAATGTCAAGACATGTAGCATACGAATGGGGTAACATGAGCTTTAGACATGTAGCATACGAATGGGGTAACATGAGTTTTAGACATGAAGCATACGAATGGGGTAACATGAGCTTTAGACATGTAGCATACGAATGGAGTAACATGAGCTTTAGACATGTAGCATACGAATGGGGTAACATGAGCTTTAGACATGTACCATACGAATGGGTAACATGAGCTTTAGACATGTAGCATACGAATGGGGTAACATGAGCTTTAGACATGAAGCATACGAATGGGGTAACATGAGCTTTAGACATGTAGCATTCGAATGGGGGAACATGAGCATTAGACATGAGCATTCGAATCGGGTAACATGAGCATTAGACATGTAGCATACGAATGGGGTAACATGAGCTTTAGACATGTAGCATACGAATGGGGTAACATGAGCTTTAGACATGTAGCATACGAATGGGGTAACATGAGCTCTAGACATGAAGCATACGAATGGGGTAACATGAGCTTCAGACATGAAGCATACGAATGGGGTAACATGAGCTTTAGACATGTAGTATACGAATGGGGTAACATGAGCTTTAGACATGAAGCATACGAATGGGGTAACATGAGCTTTAGACATGTAGCATTCGAATGGGGTAACATGAGCTTTAGACATGTAGCATACGAATGGGGTAACATGAGCGTTAGACATGTAGCATACGAATGGGGTAACATGAGCGTTAGACATGTAGCATACGAATGGGGTAACATGAGCTTTAGACATGTAGCATACGAATGGGGTAACATGAGCATTAGACATGTAGCATACGAATAGGGTAACATGAGCTTTAGACATGTAGCATTCGAATGGGGTAACATGAGCTTTAGACATGTAGCATTCGAATGGGATAACATGAGCATTAGACATGAGCATTCGAATGGGGTAACATGAGCATTAGAAGACAACATGTATGTGCTGGTATATCATATCATTTTAGACATTTTTAAACATGGTTCTAGCAAAAAAAAAGGTCTGAACATGTACACAGCCATAAAAATGGAATCTTTATGTTTTGGTGTAGAATGGTGATGATCTATCGACCACAGCAAGTCAACCCATTCGGGGAAATATGTTAAAGATACATGGAAAAGTCGAAACAACTTGAAGTAGCTAGTATATCAACAAAAGGTGGTTAAATTATGAAATTACAGTACAAGGTTTATGATTTAAAATTTGGATAATAATATCTTTTAGCAATACCTTCCGTCAATAATCAAACAAAAAGACATTCTTAATTAAAAAAAGACTACACCTATCATCTCGCTATTGTCTTAAATGTAGTATTTACAACCTAAATATTACCAACCATTGTTGAATTTGTCACCTTAGCGAGTTTTGCGGTCGTCACCTGACTTGACTGATCTTTATTATGCTTCTCTTTTCACAAAAAGAATATAGAATATTTTTAAGATCTAGAGTTTATTATGATTGATAAAAGCCGACAATGAATTAAGAAGTTTTTTTCTTTGGCAGAACCTGTGGAGCAGATCATCCTGTGTACTTCCCTGTTGCGGATTGTGGCATGTAATCATAATTTTCAGCCATTGTAGATGTTTCCTGTTATTCATTTCATTTAATCTTTTAGAGAACCTGAAGATACTATCTTGTTCATTTCTGCACGTTGGTTTATCTCTATCATGCTTTGACCGTTGTGTTTGTGTTGCCTTAATGTTGTCTTTTTTTTTCTTTTTTTCTTCGGAATTTTCCTTTGCTGTGGATATCGCATGCTTATGTACTCATTAACTTTTATAAAGTCTATTGCTTTTGATAATGCGAGTCAGATTGTGGTGATGTTTGAAACCTTGAAATTTACATTAAATACAAACTTCCTAACCCTCATAAGTAACGCCAAAATCAGCCAATTATAGACGCATGCACGCGGGATATAATCTATAGTTTTAAATGATTTCCTAAGTTAAGTAACTTTTCAAAACTTTAATTCCCATGGAATTCTAGGATAGTTATTACATAAAAATGAAGGAAGTATAAAGCTCTAAATCATGCTTAGCAGGACTTAAACGATTACAGCTATTGCCATGAACACTGCACACTATTCTCTTTAACATTTATTCTGTACCGTAATTTTTTTTTGCAAACATTGAGAGTGAGAAATATTTGAATACCATGCTATTTTTCAAAGTATGGCTATTTTTCTGACTTTTTTACTCACATTTATCCAGTGGGTTCCATCTTGAGTTTCCGTTGTCAAATAATTCATACAATCTGGAGGCGTCGCTGTTATAATACTTTGAGGGCGAGTCACTCTCCTTGATCGTCTCTACAACATAAAAGTTACCCATAAATAGTTTATACAATAAGAGTACCTACTGTATCTCAGGTTGGAGAAATGTGGTCTGGAGCAAATGTCTCAATATTGAAGCTACTTTGATTGGTTTCTGTAGATTACCATGTAGACTTCCAGTTACCCAAACACACAAACAAACAAACAAAAAGATATATATCAAGCTTGGTAATGTACCAACATATAGTTGAAATTTATTTAAGGACAATAATATACCGAAATCTAATGTGGCATAAACCGAAGCAATAACGAGGAAATGGGGAATTCTAAAATCATAAATCCAAAATCACGGCAACTCATATCAAACATGAATTGAGACAGTATGACAAAGACAAAAACAAATAAACAAAAATGAACAAGAACTCCACAAAACTAAAGCACTAGCAGTGTTAACCCCTATAAAAACTGAGGTATCATCAGGTGCTCCAGAAAGGTAAGCATGATCTGCTCCACGCGTGGCACCCGTCACACTGACGGTGGAAAGTCCTGTTTTGTCACAGTCGATGTTGTCAATCTAGTAATAACTCTGGATCTACCCAAAGATATCTATTCTCATTTGTGAAATAGAAACATTGTAACGGTCTGTCAAATCGTGGTGACGACCGTAAAACTTCCGTATTGACAATTGCAATAGTAACTGAACATACCCTTGATGTACAATTTTTTGAGACAGTAATTTCTCTCTGTTGACAAATCGCTGTACAAACTACAGACACGGCAATAGCGAATGATTTGTGAAATGTACACGCCGTATGCCGGAGATGATCAAAACGGGAAGTTCACTATTGGTAAGTCGAAATCATCACGCTTGTTGTAAAGTTTTGTTTTCAGACGTCCAGAATTGTCAATGAAGAGGAATAGGTCTAGGTATTATAGACGTCTAATAAATATATCACAATGTAAAGCTTACAGAGATATAAGGCTACTCTTAAAAACAGAAAAAACGTTATATCAAAATATAAAATGTTCCTGACATTTTTGGCTTTCAATAATAAGACAATCTTCAAATTAACTAAATGAGGCAACATTTAAATATAACAGCAACACAACTTGCTTCCAACAAGGTACACCATCTCATGCCAAATACTGAACCAGATAGTGCAGTGCACAAAGTCAAACTTCTCCTACTTCAATGCCCTGAAATAGCTCCTGAAACTGGATACTCTTTACTAACAAGAGATATAAGAGCTATAGTTTTGAGGAATTAATGGAAGTAGATAGAAATTCAGTATACAGTATGTAAGTTTTCACTACTGACATCTGCAGAAGCAATATTTATATTTACAATAACTTTGTCATATAGTTATTTATTACCACTAGGTTTGCCATATAATTATTTAATACAATTTGGTCGATGCCTCTGTTGGTACTCTGTTTGTCGCTAACGGTATTCATCAACTCTGCCGTCAGGACTTCGTTGCTGGTAAAAAAAAAATATTTATTTTGAAACTAGTAATATCGTTATTTTGGAAAATTTTGTTGAAACTGAGAAGTATCTCTCTTGTGCAAAGATCTGTTCTGAGCAGATTTTCACTCTGAATTTTGACCCTATTTGTTTAAAGTTGTTCTTTATAAGTTTTATACAACTCTCAATGTTTGGTCTTCTAAAAGTTTTGATTTGATCTGCATTGAGCAGAAAATAAAATGTTGAATGGACATCTACAGAATGTAAATTTACACTAATTTATTTAGTTTTAACAAAATTTTCGAACATTAAGATGTTACTTCTTTCCAAGTAATTTGGATTTCTGGCCGGTTAGTCCTTACTAATGGTAGATAAATACCCCGCGGAACTAATAGTGAAAAACAGAAACATCTACCAATTATATATCAAAGTTACCATAGTTGCAAATATAGTTTCTTAGTTTCTGTAGACAACTTTACAGCATATTTATATCTTTCATTTGTGTTTTAGTTCAGTTCCCTTGTGGATTGTATCCTGTCTTTGTTAGCTTTCGCTATCCAAGGTCTTCCCTTTTTTATTTAATTTAGCAATCTATCACATCAAAACGATACGTAAAAAATGAAGATCATTGACATCAACATGTTAACATGTAAATATGAAACACAAATAGGTTGCAAGTAAAGTAACATTTCTTATACTGATCAACCAACTATTAAGAGCGACCACACTAATGATCATCAATTTCAATCGTTCTTCTTTATCTAACTTGCTCTATCTTGAAATTGACAACAGAGGCGCACTTCAAACTAGGCTGTTTGACAAACGCAATAACTTCACTTTTCCAATAGTCAACTTCCCTTTTGTGCCAACATTCCAAAAGCACCAGTATATGGAGTTTACATTTCTCAACTCATTCGCTACTCAAGAGTTTGTGGTCAATTGACTGTACTTTGATAGAGCACGGTTACTACAAAATGACTTCTTAAGCAAGGGTACGTTACCAAAAACTTAAAGTCATCACTACAGAAGTTTTACGGTCGACATCACGATATGTTGGACCATTTTTGGATATCTTTTTTTCCAAGATGGAAACAGATTTTTTCCTTTACAGCTTATGTTTGTTTTTCCTCTTCTCTAAGATTTGACTTAACTTCCGGCATTGACATGTTCAACACGGCGGGTGTCTTATAAGAAGCAGGAGATGCTTACTCTACCGGTGCACCTGATCTCACCCATGGTTTTCATAAGGTCTATATTGCTCATCTGTATATGTACCTTCATTGACCTTTTCTGTCCATGTAGTGTCCTTGTTTCTTGGTGTTTCCGATGTTACTGTTGTCCCTGGATTGATAATGTTTTTACTGACGTTTCGGTTCTCACTTACTTTGCTGAGATGGTTTACGGAATTTCTAATTTTCAGAAAAGATAGTTTAGAGATGGGTTTAAACACTTATTTTAAGTATTTTTTAAACCTCGTTTTTGATCTCATTGTTCTGTTTTTAATGTCAGGCTTTACAAAACCCATATAATACTAGGATGTCGCTGGATGTACTTATGAATAATAATGACTAATGATAATCTGAAAAAAGGGAAAGTATATAATATTGATTCAACTCCTTTTATTCTTTCCGTCTTAACATTACAACAGATTAATTCCTATACTTATAAAGCTCATAACTGAAGGCCCCATGGTGATGGATTTCATAACTGAAGGTCCCATGGTGATTTCATAACTGAAGGCCCCATGGTGATTCCATAACTGAAGGTCCCATGGTGATTTCATAACTGAAGGCCCCATGGTGATTCCATAGCTGAAGGTCCCATGGTGATTTCATAACTGCAGGTCCCATGCTGATTTCATAACTGAAGGCCCCATGGTGATTTCATAACTGAAGGTCCCATGGTGATTTCATAACTGAAGGTCCCATGGTGATTTCAAGATTAAGAATAAACAATGAATGCGTTATTCTATTTCTTTGATTGACCATGTATTCGTAAATACCTTTGTCTCATGTGTTCACTTCATATCATGTGACACGTGTGGTGCCATATTTTTATGTTTTATAAACTATAATGTTTTGATTCTTTATATATTAACCTACTAATAGCTACCCTTCCGGAGCACAAATTTATACCTCAAGTTTTGTAGGGGTTCATACTGTTTTAATTTTTATTTACTTGTTTTCTCTTTGAGTTTGTAATATCTATCTGTTGAATTCCTGTTTACTAGTGCAGGCACCAAGTGCGGCTGAACCGAGTTCCTATTGTTGTTTGCGTTTGTCTTTTGGCTTATTTGTGTTTTTCCTGTGTAGTTCCCTGGCAGATTGTGGCATGTAATTGTAATTTTCAGCCATTTTAGTAGATGTTTCCTATAATCCACTTTTTACATTACAAAATACTCACATATCTCGCCATTAGTCTTCTGACTTCCTCCGTCAACATCCTAGCTTTTCTAGAGCATGCTTGGATAACTTCATGAAGTGTTGCATCACTTCTCATACGAGGATTATTAATAACTAATTCATCAAGAACCTCCAATGCATTTTTGCCGCCACAAACATGGCTTCTGGTTTGTACAGGTTTCAGGAAAGTCATCATACTTGCGACGAAATCTGAAAATTAAGATATGGACTCTCTACTCAATTCTTCATGAATTTATCATCCAATAAGAAAAAGAAGGGAAACGGGGAATGTGTCAAAGAGACAACGACCCTAAGGGGAGCAATAACAACTCAAAGCCACCATAAGATCTTCAATGAACGGTGAGGAAACCCCACACCCAACGGTAGGTCGGAGTTGGCCCCTAAATAAAAGAGTAATCAAGTTCAGCGAAATAAGCATCTTCCTAGACTCCGATAGACATAAAGTGAACTAACTAGAAAACAGACAAGACATGTCAATTTTGATGCTTTTTTTCTAACATGTAAAGAACAGTATACATCGGCAAACGGATACCTAAGCAAGAACGAGGAAAAGGGAAATTCTAAAATCATAAATCCAAAATCACGGCAGTTCAAATCCAACACGAATTGAGACAGTATGAAAAAGACAAAACAAATAAACAAAAATGAACAAGAACGCCACAAAACTAAAGCACTAGCAGTGTAAACCCCTATAAAAATTGAGGTATCATCAAGTGCTCCGGAAGGGTAAGCATGTTCAATACTTGGTTTGCAAGATAATTTCGACTATTCTTCTGTAGTGTGACAGTGTTTTACCAGCAGACTAGGTTCATTGAGCAATCCGGTTGATTGGCGGCGAACATCCCTTGGCCCATCTTTCTAAATTACATATTTTCATTTTCTCTCATTTCAAGATTGTAATCATGGAGTTAGCACTCTACCTGTATTGAGTTTTATTATGTTTATTACACTATAGGGAACGGTACAGAAAAAGAGCAGGTTTGTGTACCCATTAATCGATTAATCTATTAAATATTTTACGAAAGGATATGGAGTAAATGAACATGAGACCATAACACATATGTTAACTCCAACTGCAATAATTTAAATGAGCTGTATGGCCATTTCGTTGGCTTTTGCTAGTGCCGGTACTAAGTCCGACCTTCCCGAGTTCCTATAGTTGTTTGTCTTTTGTCTAATTTGTGTTTTTCTTGTATAGTTCCCTGGCAGACTGTAGCGTTTTTTTTCAGTATTGTTTCATTTATTAGAGATTCCTTCTTTTTTTGCTTGAAAGTAAGTATTCAAGTTTAAAATCACTATTGAAAGACGGTTACGGAATAAACAAAGCTGCAAAAAAATGTATTTTTGGAAAATTTATGTTGGTTTTATCTTGTATATTTTACCAAGACCTCTTTCTAATTAATTCATTCTAAATTCCCAGCGAATTGTTTTTTTTATATTTATTGTCATTTACAAAGCAAAATCTGGCGAACAGACCTGATGATTTCAGTATTCAGCAATCACAAGTGTTTACTTCATTTGCGGGTGCTTAAAATTCATGTCATCGATTCCAGTGTATTTCTAACTCAAGAAACAGCATTTCTCTTTTCAAACCCTAATAAGCTAACTAATAAACATACCCTGTTTGGTTTAAATATCTATCTAAACTGATTTACCGCCAAATGATAACGGATTGGATCGTTAAAAAACAAGGTATGTCACTTTGCACAAAATAGTACTTGGTAATTTTGTCTAACGTGTGTTCAAAAGTCAGTTATTGTTGTTTGCTGTGATTTATTTTAAGAAAAAATAAATTTAAAACTTAATATGTGTTTTTACAATTTTTCCATTTTCAAAAAATGTAAATATACTGACTAGGTTAACCATGAAAGGATATGAATCAAATACGCATCAGACAAAGTCTCTACAAACACATGGTAAAAATTAAGAAATAAAACATGGCGCCATACTATATTGTCATTATAACATAGGCTTGAGTTGTTTTTGCAAATATTTTATCCCGAGCGTTAGTGAGGGATAAAATATGCAAAAACAACGAAAGCCCGTGTTATAATGACTATATAGTATTTGGCGGGAATGATTTATTTCGATTCTAATATGGAAATTTCATCTATTTTATATCCGAAGCGAGCATCGACTATATAATGGTTCCGTAACATTTTGATTTTGATAAACAAACTCGCTGACAAAAAACTTTCCCCAAATACAATAAAAACTTACTTGTGTTTGATATAATTGCTATTTTTAATCGTAGAAAATGCATCAAGTCCTTTTAATCGCCATTAAAACTTTCCAACCAAACGCTGCCTACGAACCGGACCTTACGATTTTATTTGTGAATTTACAAGTAGGAAAATTAAAGTTTGCCCCGAACATTGCCTTTTCAAGTAGACAAAAATTCCATAATGAATTTCGGAAACAAATTTAATTAAAAATTTGTTAGTGGATGGTAGATTTTGACAGTTAAAATGAAAAATAGATTCAAAATATCCAACAGAAACTTAGCATATTTTGCGCATGTGCTAAGATTGTTATATTGGTATTCTAACATGACTCTATCTACAAAGCTAATACAGGAAGCCATATTAGAGCAAGCAAGATAACAATGTTTTTATTGTTGTTCTTTATCTTGAAGTCAACATGAGGTTTTGAATTATGAGGTCATACCTCATAGTAAGTTCAAGACAGCCCGTAGCACCGGTTTGAGCGGAATGCCACATTGAATTTCGGTATTTCAAATTAAAAGCTAATTATCAGCCAATGTCGCATCCAAATCTTATTTATACCATGAAAGCGAAATCGTCAACAAACACAAAATTAACTGGCAAAGCGCTCTTACAATCACTGTCATCCGTTGATGTCCCAAGCTGATGGACAGGTGTATGACATATGTGATATATTCAGAACACACTTGGGAAGTATGACAATCACAACAAACATAAAAATACATGTCGATCAGTTGAAAATAATTAACACGATTAAAAAGCTATTAATTCAACTATAAACATTTCAAAATCCTTTGATGAAAGATTTTCCTTATCGAAAAGTGATATACATCATGTTGTGCGCGCTTTATGTTGCGAAGGTGAGAAAAGTATCAGTCAACAGAGAGAGAAAAGGTGAAATAGACAGTCTCAAATTAGGGTTCGCGCTTGGCTTTGTCAATGTCACTAATATATGATTTTCTTTCCTTCGACAAAATTTCGTTCCTGGCAATTTCTTTGGGAAGAGGAGTTGAGAAGAGCCACCCCTTTAACCTTCAGAGAAAAAAATACTTAAAGCTTTTGTCTTGGCATGGACCCCAGGTTTAAGAACACCCTTTCTTACTTTTTAGTGAGAAGAGATGCCATATGTCTAATGTAAATTTTGTAGCCAGGATCAAAACAAGTACGATAGTAAAGGAGAGTACGAAAATTACAGAATAGAATTGTCAAGGTCAGAAATCCAAAGGTCAAAAAAGACAAAACAGGAGCAAAAACATTGGAAAAATTGTCGATGGCAATGGTCCTGACTTGGTACTGGTATTTTATTGGAAATGATGGCTTGATTCGTGTAATGCCAAGCAACAAATGAGACAACTTATTGTTTCCATAGAAAAAATGCCATCGGTTGCTGAACTTTCACTTCTAGAACACCTGAAGATACAACAAGTTTTTTTCGGATTGAAAGTGGCGTTCTTTTTCATTTCTTTTTGTTTTTTTCTTTGTAACTTTGTCTAATCAATTTGTGTTACATCTAAATTACCATGGTTTGCTATTTTTTTATAATTTTTTCTACCTCATCGTTTCGGTTCTCGTTTGCTGATGTACCAAAATAACCACGAGTTGCAAGACCAACACATTATAACGGTAAACAAACCCAAAGAACTTGTGGATTGTTTAGAGTTAAAGACGACGAATAAAAAGAACAAAAGATAAAGCTAAAACATAAGAAAAATCCAAACAAACAAAATACACAAATCTAGAAGTCAAGAAAGAAAAAAATACAAAAAAAAAACAAAAAAGCAAAAAAAAAAGAAAAACAAACAAACAAAAACAAAAACGAAAAAAATCTAAACGAAACGAAACAAAACATAATCAAAAGACAAAAAAAAACAAGATAGAAAACTCAAAAAGATTGCAAAAACAAATTCTAAACAAAGTAAACCATTAAATAACAACCTAAAAGAACAAACAAAAAAGACATGAAAACGAAATCAAATCATAACTTACATATTATATAAAACTTCATTATTTTGATTTTCTTAGTTAAATTTTATTTTGAATTGTTAATGTATAAATTCTTCAAAATATATAGTAAGAACTTACCATCAGAAGAAAATTTCCAAAAGGAAACATGAGTTATCCAAATTTATCTGATTTAATAATAGAATTTACGATTGAATCCATATTTTTGACGAATATAATTTTATGGCATTGTCAAGTGGAGCTCATTTCTGTACAGAAAGATATATCCCTAAATTTGATTTGAAGTTGATCATAAAGAAGCTTCAATTATTGGTCGCAAATCTCTCATCTTCCCTTTTTCATGAAGAAAAAAAAAGAGATATGATCGGAGGCGAAATTAATTCAGTTTTGATTTCCGATGTGGATCACTGACGTTTTATATTAGTTTTAGTTCTTAATTTATTAAATGCTAATACCTTTTCACAGTGAATGAATAAGAATAGTAGGTAGAACAATTTTTAGATTAGCCCTAAGCAATTTGAATTTAATCTGTACTTTCTTTCCTGTTATACAAAGCGACAGTTTCCAAAACGAAAATGACATTAATAGCCATCCACGTCGAATAATAAAATTTCATCATAAAAATACCTTGGAATACATTTTTTTTGAAAAATAGAAATAAGAATGATGCAGAATATTTGGGTAAATTAATTGCGTTTGGAGAAAAGTTCACAATGTAATGAATGGAAAAGCGTTTGAATTATCGTCTCTTTCATTTTAGAAGTAGAAATCAGGCTTCAACAATCAACTGCCATGTTATTCAGATAACATGACATGACCATGGGTGTTCTCTGGTAGACTTGCCATAAACTCTCCTGTCAAAAAGGTGGTACCAACTGATCGATGTCTATAATTTAATCAATAATGACACGTTATGTAAATAAGCTGCATTCTGATTGGTTAATAGCCATTGTACATTTTTGGCAAATACCCCTTCAACATGGTATTTGTCCCGGAGTCATCTGTGCACTTTGATGATAGGGACATTCGATGTAATTAAACAGATATATCATGAACGCCGGGGTATTTGATACAAAAATACAAGTCTTGGTTTTGAATATTTCTCTTCTTTTAGGCAAGGAAAATTTACCGCCCCACAACTTGTATTTTTGGCAAATACCCTCCTTATCCTAATATATCTCTTCAAAATAGTTCAAGGTGACCCATGTTCATTTGGCTGTTCACATCTAGCGAAATATATCCAATGCAATGATGACATAAACTATTCGCAATAATTACCAAAATGGGTATTAAGGATGCAAAAAAGTTAAAATATATGAAAAAATGCACAACTACATTACCTTGTCCTGAACTGAAAATTGATGAAAAGCTTTCATGAAATACGCATTTTGTAATGCATTTCATTTTTACTTCTAAACAAAGATGAGAATATAAACATTTAATACGTAACTGTTGCATTTTTCAAAACCTTTTGTGAGTTAGCCATAGTATATTTTCGGGGGTAAAATGTTTCAGCTGCTCCATAGACAGCATTGGCAGTACATGCGAGGCCCAATTTTCACAAATATCTCCAACGAACATCGGATAATGCATTTAAGTCCGTGAATGCGAGGTAATCAAGTGCATTTTAAGAAATATTTCAAATATTCCAACATTCATGCATAGTCTTGTAAATTTAAGCCTCACCTATTCTACATATGATGACGTAAATAATCGCGTTAAAATAAAGAGTAATCTGCATATTCTTTTTGTCTCCCTTACTGTTACCTTCATCCTTTGCTTCTTTTTGTTCATCACTACTCCAAGAGCATCTTGTTTTTTTTCCAATTCGATGAGCTCACGTCCCTCTCTCTTATACTTAGGTTAAACTTGCAGCTGTGTTTCAGTTATCTCAACTGGGCTGTTTTCAAGAAGCTCTTACCAAAATAAATGTTTGTCTCTTTTTATTCCTGTTACTCCCTTTTGTATCTCCGCATAGTTCTTCTTTTTGTCTGCTCATGGTCATTAAGGTCTACCCGAGAACCTTCTCGGTAGACCTTATAGTATTCCTTCATATTTTTTTTTTTTTTTTTTTTTTTTT
>MJUU01066091.1:46679-58544 GCA_002080025.1 Modiolus philippinarum
AATTGAGCTTTCGCACAAAATACCGGGCAGACATAAACTTTTCGCAGTCGAGGGCCACATTCGGAATTTTGTTCCGTTACGGAGTTCTTCCCATTTTCACTAAATACCTTGTGATCACTTAAACTCAAAAACCGTAAAAGATAGCTGATGAAGTGTAATGGGGAAAATGTTCGTTAGGTCATGACGGAACTTCATTACATTTGGTCCGAAACCGTGCGGTATACTTTTTGGGGGGTTATTGCCCTTTGAAGATTTTCAATTTCCGTCATCGCTCAAAACTTCTTAACGGTTGGTCGTAGAGACATGGGACCTTCACCATTATTCTTAGTTGATATAAGTTACATCTAAAAATGTCAAGGTCAAAGGTCATCGGTGACTTTGACGTTTGACCTTACCCCTTGTTATCGCTTAAACTCAAAAACCGTAACAGATGGCTGAAAAAAAAACAAAATGGGGTCAAGGTCCTTAGCAACAACGTTATTTGCCATAAAAGTTCTTAGCAACCACAGGCAAAAAGTTTCGTAATGTTGTAAAGAGGAAATGAGTCCAAAATTTTTGGACCAACCGCTATGGACCTAGGGTCCGTAAACTGTTTTTCGGGGTCNATACTCCCAAACGATAAGTCGTAGAAACCTGAAACCTTCACCATTGTTCATAAGTCATATATGGCCATCTAAAAATGTCAAGGTCAAAGGTCACCGGTCAAGGTCACCGATGACCTTAAGCCTTGTTAACGCTTCAACTCGTAAACAGTAATAGACGGCTGAAAACATATAATGGGAAAAATGTTCATTNTTGCCATAAAAGTCCTTAGCAACCATAGGCAAAAAGTTTCGTAATGTTGTAAAGAGGAAATGAGTCCAAAATTTTTGGACCAACCGCTATGGACCTAGGGTCCGTAAACTGTTTTTCGGGGTCCGAAATAGAGGTTTTTTTGCTTATATCTCAGAAACAGTAAGAGATAGACAGAAACTTAAAAAGCAAAAATGTTCAGTTTAATATGACCTATAAAATGACATCAAGGAAAAAATTCCAAGTCCTTAGCAACATAATGAAATCCTTAGCAACCATATATTTTTATAGTATATCTTGGAAACTGTGATAGATAGTAGATAACATGTAATAAATAAAATGTGTATTTTATCAAGATCTACATTTAATATATTGGGTCAAAAATTATTGGACCAAACGTTATGGACAAAGGATACGAAAACTGTTTTCCGGGTCCAAAATTGAGGTTTCTTGCTTATATCTCAAAAACTGTAAGAGATAGAAAAAAAAATTTGAATTGCGAAAATGTTCGGCTTTATATTACCTACAATATCACATTAAAATCAAAGTTCAAAGTCCTTAGCAACACAATGAAATCCTTAGCAACCATAGATTTTTTTCGTGATAAATGATTTAACCCGTAAACCGAAAGAGATGGCTAATGGCATGTTATGGGGAAAATGTTCAGTTTTACAAAATACAACTTTGTTAACGATTTAAATTTTTTTGTTCAATGATTTAACTCGTAAACTGTAAGAGATGGCTGATGACATGTAATGAAGAAAATTTTTCTTGTTTCATCAAGCCAAAACACTTATTACGAGACTTTGCTAAAATTTTCTTCGGGTAGACCTACATTTGTTCTCTGAACAAATGACATATTTCTCTTTACCTTTTATCTCTTCATAGTAATCAGGGCTTCAAAAAAAAGAAATTCTGTTTGATGCGACCATCTTGAAAAAGAATCAGTCTATTTTGGAAGAAATTGAATTTTTGGATAAAACGGATTCAAGATTCGTGTTTACTTAGTTCTGTGGTGAACTTTTTTCATTGTTTCGGACTTTTCAAAAGCAATTGCTTGTGGGTTCTACCGAACAATATAAAGTGAGGTTTTGTGCGCCATAAAACCAGGTTAATCCACAATATCCTTTGAAATTCCTGTACTAAGTCAGGACCATTGCAGATTACAATTTTTTTCTGTTTTTAGCGTGCTTTCTCTATTTGTCCCCTGGATTTCGACACATACCAGATTTATTTGGTCATTTTGTTGTGAGCCTTACCTTTTAGTTCCAAAGGTAGTGGGACAAAATCCACACATCCCTGCTATGCTTGGTTTTCGTGGAGTTGTCTTGTTTAAGATACTTTTAAATTGTAAATTGTTTTATATAAGGTTTTACACATATTTCGATTCATGGATTTCCAAATGTATTAGTTTGATCTGGAAGTCGTTGAAATGGGCATTTGCAGAAACTAGATTTACAATTACCTCGGTGTTTTATTTATTTACCTATATTAAATTTTTGAATTTAAAGACATTAATCATCTTTGAGTACAACATGTGCTTTGTCTCATTTTCAGCCATCCAGACTGGTTTTAGCTTTAAGTGATATTCATCTTTCTTATTGTTACTCAGGTTTAAGGTCTTTATATATTTCAGTTATGGTGAATTTGCTCTCACGAGAATTTCTGATATGGATACAATTTCATATTTCAAATATTGCATTATTTTTTCAAATCTTATCCTTGGCTCCTGTTTATAGTGCCCACATCCCATGATTTTATCATGCCAAGTTTTCTTGCAATAGACTCAATGAGTACCTTGTGGTTTTTTAAATGTTGTGATTGTTTTGTATTACTCTTTTTGTCGGGCAACTGATGACATCGATTATAGGACCACTTTGCCAGTAAAATTGATTTTTGTTGACGGAGCAAAGGAACAAACTTTTATTGTTGTTCTTCATTTTGTAGTCACCACGAGGCCTTCAACAATGAGCTTTGCTCATACCTCATACTAAGTTCAAGACGACCCGTAGTACCGGTTTGAGTGAAATTATTGGTTATTGTCGAGCAATGCTAAGTCCATGCTCATCATTATATTCATGATTGCGGATTTATTATAAAATTATGGATGTTTCAGAAGTAGAGCTTATGGAATACATCGGCAAACGAATACCGAAGCAAGAACAAGGAAAGGGGAAATTTTAAAATCATAAATCTTACTTGCTCTCTATCAGTTTAAAGCATCTTTGAGTTTATGGTTTTCCAAATGTTTAGATTTTATCTGCACTGATGAGACATAAGTTGTCGAAATGGCCATATGCAGAAATTAAATTTACAGCAAGTTCGGTATTTAGTTATCCAAAATCACGGCAATTCACAGCAACAAGAATTGAGACAGTATGACAAAGACAAAACAAATAAACAAAAAAAGAACAAGAACTTCACAAAACTTAAGCACTAGCAGTGTGAACCCCTATAAAAACTGAGGTATCATCAGGTGCTCCGGAAGGGTAAGCATGATCTGCTCCACGCATGGCACCCGTCCCACTGCCAGTGAAAAGTCCGGTTTTGTCACAGTCGTTGTTAGTCAGTCCGGTAACAAACTCTGGGTCTACCCAAAGATATCTGTTCTCATTTGTGAAACCGAAACATTGTAATGGTCTGTCAAATCGTGGTGACGACCGTAAAAATTCTGTAGTGACAATTCTCTATCAGATTTTTAACATATTTGAGTTTATGGTCTTCCAAACGTTTAGATTTTATCTGCACTTAAGAGACATAAGTTGTCGAAATGTGCATATGCAGAAATTAAATTCACAGTAACTTCGGTATTTAGTTATTTGAAACAGTGACTGAAACTTTGAATTCAGTGGAAACTTTGAAATCAGCGTTTAAAAAAATCTTGGCAATCTTAGATTTAGCCCATAAAAAACTGCTTCCTTCTCATAAATGTTGATCTAAACTCTAGCAATTGACGCAAAGTAAGTGAGAACCGAACCGTCAATCAAAAGAACGAACAATCCATAGACAATGGCAAAAATCAGACACACTAAGAAACAAGGACACCACTTGACTACGGGACAAAAAAGAAAAACGAAGACACACATACAGATGAACAACACTGACCCAATAAAAAACCATGGGTGAGATCAGGTGTACCGGTAGAGTAAGCATCTCCTGNTTCTTATAAGACACCCGATAGAGGAAAAACAAACTTTAGTTGTAGAGGGAAAGATCTGTTGTCATCTGGGAAACAGATATCCCATAGCGATCCACAAGATCGTGATGTCGACCGTAAAACTTCTGTAGTGATAACTTTAAGTTTTTTGTAACATACCCTTGCTTAAGTAGTCTATTTGTAAGCAACTGAGCTCTATCAAGGAAGGCATTGTAACGAACACATGCCCTTGAGTAGCGAATGAGCTGTGAGATGTAAACTCCATATGCTGGTGCTTTTGGAATGTTGCTACAAAGAAAATGAAAGTTGACCCTTGGAAAAGTGAAGTCATCGCGTTTGTCATACATGCTAGTTTGTAATGTACCTCTGTTGTCAATTTCAAGATGAATTATGCATATATTATATAATACGCATCACAAAACGATAAATGATCGGAATTCAGTTAGATTTGTGGGTATAGGCAACTTTTTGTTTGTATCGGCAGCGATGACTTAAGTACATATTGGACTAAGATATCACACAAAATGCACTCCTTAGCCTTGAGATGGAAAAAAGTCGCCTTCAACCTATCAAATTCCTTTCTCCGATTAATAATGATATTGTTAAGAAATGCTTAACTAAGAACTAAATGCCAGACAATACCGAAGGGCAAACCAAATAACATTTTTTGGAACTGGTATAGACCTTGTATTGTCGCAAATTCTGTTAAAGCGTTATCTTTTTTAGCTCAATATATCTCCAGTAAACCTAGAACCTGTCTTACGTACATGACAATTCTTGCTTGATATCCGAATAAGTAACTCGTAAGTAGGAAGGGGGTAGCCATTCTTCGATGTTTCACTGTTAAAACGTCTATATTCTTCCGTAAATGTTGGTTTACAATGTGAGACGACCCATGTGAGATCGATGCACGCGACCTTGTCTTACATGGGTAAATGACCAACCAAAAGTGTTGATTTTTGTGATACAATAATCGTAACCATGACAAAACGTCATAAAACACCTGACGTCACAATGTAAAGTACAATCAAATGGCAACGACGTCACTTGCACAATATAGGCTTCAAGATGTTGTTGTCATATTTTACGGAAGAAATAGCTACTTACATTCGATCAAAATCAAAGATTAGGGTATCTTTCACTCATGTAAGAAATTCTTCGTCTCGAACTCCACTCGAGAAAAGACGGAATTTCTTACATTCATGAAAGATACCCCGATCTTTGATCTGCTCTCATATAAGAAGCTATTATTCTACACAGGAAAAAAAAGTTTTGTCATTTTTTAAGGACGACAATCCCCGCATCGAAAAGAACGGTTGAAGGCTTTGATATTAAAAAATCTTTTCCAAATTTTCATTTTTCCGGTGGTTTTACGCCTACTTTTTCTTTTTGTCTTTTTGATTTCTGTTCTTGACAATCATGTTCCTTAATTGTGTTATTACCCTTATTTCCTCATTTTAAATGAAAAGGAGTACATCGAGAGGATTCTTAAAACGGCTTTCCATTCCTCGTTTCTATTTTATGTTTGACCAAAAATTTCCGTCTTAATTAATGGTCATATTAAGCTGAAATGCTAGTTTAATCTTCAATAATCGCCTTATTTTCTTCTATCGCCAACAGAAAACAGACTTATGGTTCTGACCATGAGTTTCTAAATCTGACTTTCATGTGTCATGACTATTCGGACTAGAATAGTTGCTCCTTTGGCTGTTTTATCATATATTTGTAGAGACTTTGTCTCATGTGCATTTATTTCATATCCTTTCATTCGCCATAGAAGACTTGCAACGTTTGTCGTCATGACAAGTGATTCTGCTGACTTCACAGAGTCGTCTTATTGTAATGCCCGGTTATACCATTTTTGCTTTGTGTTCCAAATTCATTTCACATCATTAAACTTGCAAACTGGTACTTTCTCAGATACTGTGACGGCTGCAGGTATATACTCACACTTGGCTTTAATCCGAGTCCTTATTTCTGAATGTTGTGTTTTCCCGTTCTTTGTGACTGTCTCGTATCATATGTATTTCTGTAATGTCCGTTCTGTATGTCTCCATATCCCTTGTTCCTTAGATATTCTAATTGGTTTGTTTAAAGTACTCCTGCTGTTTAAAGATCCAATTTCTCTGAATTTTGTCAGTTTCTATTTAGTCAAGCGTTCTAGATAATTTCAATACCTCTCAAGTACTTCCTACCCTGGAGTAAAACAAGAAGAAGCTCCAAAATATAACTCTGTAAGAACCTCAAAAATGAGAAAGTATACCTTATTGATCTCGTCACTCCTTTAACTTTTCAACACAACAGATAAGTTATAGAAGCTTCCCGTGCATTGTATGTAGTTAATGTTAGCATTTTATTTCTAATGCTTGTACAAACGTGTGCCAACGCATTTGATATTGTTCGAATGAAGCAGTTGTCTGTCTGAAGTGGATCAAGGCCTGAGGTCAGTATACTTTTTACAGGTGTTCCGTATTCAAGAACAACCTTCAAATATGTTTACCTCAATATACAATGCAATATACCAATACGATTATAACGACATCAAAAATTATTATCGCCTCGGAGATGGAAGTATGCATCCGCTTGTTGGAGAACAAAAATTTTGTTCAAGAATTCACTTGGTAATCATTTTACCTACGATAACTCAACTCAATAAAACGACATATTAAAAGGACATACAAAATGGAAATCAATACGAAAATAGTGCAGAAGAATACTTAATTGTTTTGTTCTTTTTCATTATATTTCAATAATATCTTTAATACATCACATGTTTATTTTATAAATCACCTGAAATATATGTTATATGTCGGAATATATCATCTACACAATGGGACGAATAATTTTTGACGAAACAAAATGGCAAAATACTGGACTTTCCTTCAAATCTGAAAATAAAACTGTAAGAAATGAACATGAGATGTATGATATTGCAAACATTTACAAAATATTTTAAATGATCAGTGGGGGAGGGTTTATGGAAACCTTTCTACTTCCTTTTGGAATTATCACTTTTAATGATATTTTCTTAAAATTTATAGTGTGAAATATAATATTAAAGTATTTATGAATCATTAATGGATATAAATTTTATATTCATAGTAAAATAAAATCTTGAATTCTGTAATAGTGAAATTATATAAACGTTAAACAAAGAATGCATTTGATTTCAACTCATATTACAATTATAATGGATGGTCAGCAAAGTTTATTTTTATTCCAAGAAGAGTCCCGGGAGGCAGGGATCAACCATTTTATTCTGCAAGATGCCACTGCTGAGAGGTTCCCGAGGGTATTCACTTGTCTGACATGAAAATTTTACCTTGCGTGTTATAGAAATTTACTGTTTTTACCACGTAAAAAATACTGAAGCTTCATTGAGTGTTTTGGTAGATGTCCTTGGTACTGGTTTTTTCTTACTATTTCGATATTTTTGGAAATGAGTACTTCTTTTTGTACTACTTTTTGATTATGACTGTTCAAATTATTTTATTTCTATGCTGCTGATGAGAGGTCACGCCTTGAAAACCGTGTACAGCATAACGATTTTTTTTATGCAACTTCGGTATTTTTTGTATTCAGAATTTAATCCTTTACGATATCAGGGATTTCATCATCATCATCATCATCATTTGCTGTGGACTTTTATTGACAAGAAATTCTTGGAAATAGGTTATTTGAAAGTTGTTTTCTTTGGATTCCGGGATCTTGTCCATTTTCTGCCAACCCCAGTCTACAGTATATATAAGAGTAGTTGTTAAATTTTTGCTTATAGATATTTATAAATGGCTTATATTACTATGGTTTGTTTTTGTATCGTTTGTATTTATTGGGTTTTTTTTCTTAGTTTAGTTTTGATNTTTTTGGTTTGTTTTTTGCTTTGTTTTATTTTGTTTTGTTTTCGTTTGTATTTTTTTTTGGTTTTTTTTCTTTTTTTTCAGTAATACCTGGATCTAGACTTGTTACTACCCAAAAATTTGCATTTAGAAAGAAACATTTGTATTTTTTTTACTAAATAAACAAGTGTAAAAGTTATCATCTGATAAAAGCGGGAGATAGATAGAATAATCAAGAAGGGTTCTTTATTCCAAGAATTTAATTAAGGCTGTCTTATGAACCTTATTTCACTTTAAAAACTTATGTAGTGTTTGCAGATAGTTTGTTGTAAATGTTGTTCCTATACAGGCACTATAATTTTTCAACCATGCCAACTATTTTGTGTAATTTGAATGACGAGTGATGAAATAAAAGAGTATTTTTGTCTTAACCCAGTCATATACTAATATGAATAGTTTCATTATAGGCAAAATATATCAAAAATATATAGTTAACCTATGAAGAGGAAGATCATGCCCTTTCGATTTGTAAGGAAGTGTAGCATTACGGAATGATTTATAACCTTCCGAAGCTGAAGGAAAATAAAAGAAACACTGGGGGTATTTATGGACTTCAAAATAGTTATCTAAATTTTTAGTCTTTTGAACGATTCTATTCATCCATAACTAAATAATATAGTCTAGTTGTGACTTTGTAATTATATATGATCACCCGCCTATGACAAGACCTCTTAGTTCACCCACTGATAAATTGACATGGGTAGCAGAAGATAGGCTAATGTCCGGATTCAGCTTTAACTGACACCAGTAACTTCCTCGTTATTTATATCCGGGAGTTCATAAAAGAGTAGTTGGAATTGATACAAGTATAGGATTTAAACATTTAAACTATTAAATACTTCATTATTTGTAGTGAATTTTAGGAATGCCATTCATTATTTTCTTTACCATACAAAAAGATTCACATTTAGATTTAAATGACTTATTTTTACGCGTTACTTTATATTTTCTTTAATACTTGTGTAGCAATGTTTTCTTAATATATATATATAAGCAATACTCCCTCAGTTTTTTATGTCAGTCGTCTGAAATCTCTTCATTTTTCTGTCGTTGTTTTTCTCGGATGAAGCCTTTCTATTTATTATGTTATATTATGCTTAAAGTATATTTTATTTCTTTTTATTTCTTCATCTAGTAAGTGTTCTACTACTAATTTATCCATTCATTTAACTAGCTCACCTACTTGTAAAAAGGGAATTGGTTATTATACCCCCGCTCCAAAGGAGTAGGGGGTATACTGTTTTACCCTTGTCCGTCATTCCGTCCGTCCGTCACAACTTTTGTCAAGCTTTTCTCTGCAATGGTAAATGATACAAACTTCAAATTTTGTCAGAAGCTTTATGCAGTCATGCCATATTGTGGGATGCATTTTCAGATCTGTGGGGTTCCTACTTCCTGTTTACCGACTTAGTCAATTTTCACTATTTCCGTCCGTCCGTCACAACTTTCGTCAAGCTTTTCTCTGCTATGGTAAATGATACAAGCTTGAAATTTTGTCAGAAGCTTTGTATATTCATGCCATATTGTGGGATGCATTCGCAGATCTGTCGGGTCACTACTTCCTGTTTACCGACTTAGTCAATTTTCAGTAATTCTCTCTGTCCGTCACAATTTTCGTCAAGCTTTTCTCTGCAATGGTAAATGATACAAACTTGAAATTTTGTCAGCAGCTTTGTATTGTCATGTCATATTGTGGGATGCATTTTCAGATCTATTAGATAACTACTTCCTGTTTAGCGACTTAGTCAATTTTCAGTCATTTTGTCTGTCCGTCACAATTTTCGTCAAGCTTTTCTCTGCAATGGTAAATGATACAAACTTGAATTTTTTTCAGCTGCTTTGTATAGTCATGCCATATTGTGGGATGCATTTTCAGATCTGTCTGATTACTACTTTCTGTTGACTGGTTTAGAAAATTTTCAGTCATTATGTGCTATCGGTATATTGTTAGATGCATTTTCAAACCAGTGCAGGTCACTAAAAGCTAAGAGCGGGGGTATTTCTAGTGAGCTTGGGCTCACAGATCCCTTGTTAAATACCGTGAAAAAACTTATCAAAACTCTGGTGTAAATTACTTTTGGAGGGTAAAAAAATTCTATTGAAGTTTTAGATAAACTACAATCAATTCAAAGACAATCTCTCATCCATCAACAGTTATGATTTTTCCACACTTTATACTACCCTTCCACATAAGTTGATTAAATCAAAAATGGCACAACTTATTAAATGGTCTTTTAAATTTTATGGTCTGCAGTTCATTTGTTTTAACAAAAAACAAGAATGCTTCTCTAATATTATATACAATAATTAATGTTCCTGGACATCTGATTATATGATTAATGCACTCTATCTTTTGCTGGACAAAATTTGTTTTTTTCGTTTTTGACAACACTATTTGTCAACAGGTCATAGGTATTCCCATAGGTACAAATTGTGCACCTCTCATTGCAGATCTATTTCTGTTCTGTTACGAAAGGACTTCATGAAAAAACTTCAAAACGGAACCATACAAAATAGTGATAAATTTATTTCTATTTTCAATGATAACAGCAGGTATACTGACGATATTCGTACTGTTGATAATCCCAGTTTTTAGATTATGTAGACATTATTTACCCACAAGAACTGAAATTAAATAAAGCTAACAATGATTCTAAATACTGCCCTTTGCTGGATCTAACTATCATTAATGACGCTGGTAAAATAAAAACTAAAATATATGATGAAAGGGATGCTTTTGATTCACTATAACTAATTTCCCTTTTCTTGACGGCGACATCCCTCAAGCGGGGTGTACATTTCTCAACTAGTACGATTCGCACGTGTTTGTTCTACACTGGACGACTTTATTGAACGTAACCTTACTATCACAACCAAACTTTTACAACAAGGTTACAGATTTCATAAGTTCTTGAATACCTTTAAGAAGTTTTATAACAGATACATGTATGAATATTTAATATCTAAATATGGCGTTACTCGCGAACAGCTTATTACTAAAGGCATTTCTATTCCTCGTTTTTACGGTAATGTTATTAAAAAATGCCAGAACCTGATTAATGATCCAGAAAAGCTGGGACGTAACTTACACTCTTTACGTAATAAGGGATTTTGACAAGATACTCTGCTTGCATCCGTTAAATTATCTTTGAGATCTAGTGACCTGAAAATGTTACATACATACTGGCCTCTCACTGATACTGCCGATATTTACTGAAATATATGGAGGAAGTTCTGCTGTAAATTATAATTTTGCACAGAATTATCCCGAAGCATCGTCCCTTGGTGCCTTCTCTACCTGAGTCATCTTGTCTAATCTATAGCAAAATTTGTACTCTATATTTCAAATGTCCACAGTGCTGGTGCCCTCTGATCACTTTATTTTATTAATATTATGAATACACTTTATTTTGATAGTGTAAAATATATATATTTATATATGTGTATTAGTCTCTGTAATAATTATTTTTGTTATGTTATGTCCTCAATGGACCCTTGATTGGTTAATAAAGCATATTCTATTCATATTCTATTCTATATGATGAATCTTGACCAAATCTTGCGGGAAGTTTTGAGTTTGATTTTTTTCCGTAGTGCGACAGTGTTTTACCAGCAGACTAGGCTCCTTTAGCTTGCCGGCAGATTAGCGGCGAACACCTCTTGACCCATCTTTCAAAAAAATGTAATGTAATGTAAACATATTTTATTGTCAAAAAGATAAACAAATGGATAAGATACAAGTTTTTCAACTTAGAACATCTTCTCCATTACATACATAATATATACAGTAATAGACATATGATTACATAATATAGAAATTTTCTAGGTAATTAAGGCATTAATATTAGAATAATGAATAGAAAAAGATCAAAATAATATATCCTTGAACATAATAAAATTGATACGGTCCAATCTATAATGAATCGAGCTGACCATTTTGTGAGTAAACTACATAATGACCTTATTGAACTTTAAGTGTGGTACACAATGAACTTTTTTATGTGAAATAGTGATTCACAT